>RJWJ010023240.1:0-26035 GCA_004363605.1 Indri indri
ATTCACAGATATTGCTGATTGTGAGACTGGGCAGGCAACGTGCAAGTATATAGCATCTTGCAAATATGAAGTTGCAATATATGACTGCAGGTGTGTGTTAAAATATCCTTTCACCAACTGGGTGACTGATTTGGTTGATATAGATCATCCAGATTGTTATGGTAAGAACCTCCCAATACTGTTTCCTCCATGAAAAAGCGTGGGGAGGGGTGCAATGGGGAGAGCTTCTGAGAGCTACCAATTTCAGGCCAGGGTGAGAGAGCAGAGCCCTCATCCTTCATTCATTTGTTGTCCTTTTTGTCCAAAAAGACATTATCCAAGCCCATGTCATAAATAGCCATCTCTATATAGATTCATCACAATTTATGTCACCTAAACAGGTCTTTTTCCTGGCCTTCCAAAAAGACATCTCTAATTTTCTCTGAACTTGTCAACTTATTTATCTCTCACTCACCTTAAATTCAATTCCTATGTCTGTCTTTCTGTCTATGTCCTAAAGCCCATGAGTTCATGCTGTTACCTCTGATGCCAGCACAACACAAGGCTTGTCTCAGCCTTCCCTATTTCCTTATCTGTAACTTATTTTTCCAACAATGAGAAGCCTGGCTCTTACTATCCACAATATATTTATTTGTTTTTTCAACCCTAGTATAATTCCACGTTTTAAGTTAGATGGATTGGATGTAAGTGTTGCCACCTTCCCTTACTACCTGGGTGTCTGGTAAAGATGTTTAACTTCCATATGCCTCCTCTGTAAATAAGAGTAACACTAAGATCTACAGTGTTAGTTATGTGTTGCTGCATTATAAGTTACCGCCTAAATGTAGTGGCTTAACCAACACGTATTTCTTTTTTCAATGTTTCTGTGGGTCCAGGCATGGCTTAGCTGGGTCCTTTGCTTCAGGGTCTATCACAGCTGCCATCAAGATGTTTTCCAGACTGTAGTTTCATACAGAGGCTTGACTAGGGCAGGATCTGCTTCCAAGCTCACTCACAGGGTTGCTGGAAAGATTCAGTTCATTAAGAGCCCTTAGACTGAAGCCTTCAGGTCATATTTAGTGGTTGGTGGGAGGCAGCCATCAGTTCCTAGATACGTGGATGTCTATCCCTTGCTTTATTATAGCAAGGACTGGAAACAGCCAGAGAGTGTGAATAAGACAAATGTCATAGTCATATATAACCTGATTTCAGAGGTGACATCCTATCACTTTTGATGTATTCTGTTCTTTAGTAATGAGTCACTGGGTCTGGTCCACAGTCAGTGGGAGATTATACTAGAATGTGAATCCCAGAGGTAGGGATAACTGGAAGACATTTCAGAATCTGGGTTACTGGGTTGAATACTGTGCTCCCCAAAGTCACCTGGATCCTGTGAACATGATCTTTTGTGGAAATAGGATCTTCGCACATGTAATCAAGATGAGGACATACTGATTTAGGGTTGATCCTAATTCCCATATAACTGGTGCTCTTATAAAAAGAGGGAAATTTGGAAACAGGGACACACGCACAGAGGGAAGATGGCCACGTGTAGACAGAAACTGGAGTTATGCTCCCACAACCCCAGGAAGGACAAAGATTGCTGGCAGCCACCAGAAGCTAGAAGAAGCAAGGCAAGATTCCTCCTTAGCACCTTCCTTAGAGTAAACATGGTCCTGCTGACACCTTGACTATAGACTTTTACCCTCCAGAGCTATGAGACAGTAAATTTATGTTGCTTTAAGCCACCAGCTTGTGACATTATGTTATGGCAGCCCTAGCCACCTAGTACACCTCACCTATTCTTTATGATTTTTAATGCATGTGAAATACTTAGTCCTAGCTACCTAGGAAGGCTCAGTAATATTAGCTCTTTTGCTGCATAAGCCTGTTGTAGAATTTTCTGCATTCTCTTAAATGAGATAGTGCAAATGTAATGTGCCAACAACTGCTTCTTTAGTATGAACTCAACTAACTCTGATTCCTTCAGGAAACCTGCCATGCAACTCTGATGTGTTGGGGTCCTCTGCTGTGTATCCCCATGTCATTACCTCTTATTTATTAAGAGCATCAGTGGCAATCACTTAATTATTTATTTGTAATTATTTGCTTAATGCCTTTCCTTCCAGACTGCAAATTCCACAGGAGGACATGCTTGGTCTCTTTTACTAACCTATATCCATGTGGTTTAGCGTCATGTCTGGTGTTCAGTAGGTGCTCAATAAATACTGTTGACTGATGTTTAAAACTGGAAGTCACATTCTAACTCCCTCTTATAATCTATTGTAGAACACATTTTGGATTTCTTAGATGGGAATTGGGATGGGTTGCAAAAGTATCAGGGAAAGACCCAACTTGAGGCTGATTGGATGAAGTGATGTGAGCCAGGGTGGTTTTTCTCCTGTATCCCATTTCATGGCTACTTTTCCCTCCCTCCAGAGAACAGTAATGAAAAGACCCAGTCACAAGGGAACATTCAGGTAAGTGCGGCGAAGCCTGGGTTTGGGAAGCAGCTGGTCCATCTTACCATATCATTCTCCTGCTGTAGCACTAGCAGGTTCCCTACGGTTTCTAGGTTTCATCCAGGGAAGATTTTGTCCTCTACCTCAAGGGTCATCTGTCAATGTCTGGGACACTTTTGGTTGTCACTACTTTAGGGGAGGGTGTGCTACTGGTATCCAGTGAATAGAGACCAGGGACACAGCTCAACATCCTACAATGCCCAGGACAGCCTCCCACAACCAAACATTGACTGGTCTCAGATGCAGTAGAAAGTAAGAAACTCTGGGAAAGAGGGACAATGCCTCAGCTGTCAATTAAAGACTTGGGACAGTGTCTGAAACCTCACGTCCGCCTGCACCTAGTCTCACCTCGATAATATTGTCTTCTGGGCTCACCCCTACCGCATTTATTCATATTCCTGCTTTCCGAATTTTCAGTGAGAGTCCACCTAATTATTTTTATCTCTTTGACAGGAAAATCTGGGGAACAGTGATAGCAGTGAGGACTTTGCAAGAAAGGCGACTGAACCACTCCAAAAAGAGGAATTGAATGAGAGCTCTTCTTCTCCAGGAAAGCATGGAAATTCTGTGTTTGATCTAGGTAGGAGGTGCTGAGTAGACTCCTGTGACCTCCGTAAAGAGATCTGGGTCCTGCTATGGGCAGGGCTATGAATGATAAAATCAATGGGCTCCGAGAATCATAGTCTTCTATGTCAACATTACAGGAGTAGAGCTCTGTTTTCAAAAATATAAATTCAAGGAACAAGAGAATACACCAGCTCTCTTCCCCATTCCAACCTCCCTTAATGTGAAAATTACTTAAGAACACATCCACCATCTTACCATGGCTGGTAGAAAGGAAATCACTTTGGGTTATTTTCCTACTCTACTGTCACATATGCAGGACAACATGAAATTTACTTCATCTTTGGTCAACAAATAGATGTGGATTTTTTCTTCCACACCAAACAAGCAATTTTTCAGCAGATACCAGCTGGGTGTCCTGTCGTTCACTTCTGACATTAACTGGCTGGAGAAAGCGTCAGACCCCCCAGTTTGAGGCCTCAGTTCCACAAGAACATTTTTACTTCAGATGTGAATTCAAAGTCCCAGTTTGTAACTGGTATTTCTAACCATTTCAGGTTACAAATCAGAGTCCTCTGACTTCCCTCCTTGTTTTTAAATTTCCTCACTGACCTCAGGAAAGCACTGTACTTGCATTTATCCATTTATTATAAAAAATAATACGAAAGATACAGAGGTCCAACCAGATGGAAGAGATGTATAGAACAAGGTGTGGGAGAAGGGGATGTGGAGCTTCCAAGCCCTCTTGGGGCATGTCACACCCCAGGAAACTCCAAATTTTCAGCTACCTGGGAGCTCCTGGAACCATGTTCTTCTGGATTTTCATGGGCGCTTCATTCCTTAGGCACGATCGATTACAGTATTGGCCATGGGTATCAACTCAGCATCCAACTTCCCCCTTTCCTTGTAGGTGGCATGTGTGGCAGCGAAAGTTTCAACCCTTTATATCATGGTTGGTTTCCCTGGCAAACAGCTCCCATCCTCAATCCATTGAAGAGCTGCCTAAGAGTCACCTCATTAGAACAGAAGATGCTACTGTAGCCCAAGAAATTCAGAGGGACTTAGGAGTTGAGTCACATGCTTCTGATCCTCATGACATCTCAAAGGTCTTAGGAGCTGTGTGTCAGGAACTTCAGTCAAAGACCAAACAACAGAACAAAAGATTTTCCTAGTGTGTCTATTGCTCAGGAAATTGCAAGGGTTTAAAGAGCTCTGTGCCAGGGACTGTGGTTGCTCCTTCATTCTGTATCTATTAATCATTTCAAAGAACCGACTCTTGGCTTTGTTGATTATTTCTATCATTTTTCTGTTTTCTTTTACATTGATTTCTGCTCTTTATTGCTTTATTCTACTTTCTTTGTATTTCATTTTTAGTTTTCTAAGTTTTTGACTTCTTAGCTGAGATGATTGTTTTTTTGAGCCATCCTCTTTCTCTAATGAATGCATTTCAAGCTTCAAATTTAGGTATAAATTAGAGCTATACACATCCATCAAAGTACTGCTTTGGCTGCATCCTGCAAATTTTGAGATGTTGGGCTTTCATTATCATTCAGTGAGAAATATTTTACAACTTTCTTATCACTTTACTTGTGGGTTTTTTAGAAATGTGTTTTTCATTCCCAAATATTTGGAGCTTTTCTAGGTGTCTTTGTGTTAACGGTTTCTTATTTAATTTTACTGTGGTTTTTTATCAAGGAAGGATGTTTAACTTTGTCAAATGCTTTTCTGTATCAATTAAAATGATCACATGATTTTTATCTTTTGCTCTGTCAATGTGATGGATCCCAATGACTGATTTGCATATGTTAAACTAGCCCTTCATACCAGGGATAAATCCCATGTGGTCATGATGTATAATCTGTTTGATGTGTTCTTATCTGAGAGCATATTGTTTAAGCTTTCAATCCTCTTGAACTCATTGAGACTTGTCTTATACTCTATTTTGCCAACTGTTCCATATGATCTTAATATCTGTGTTAGCAGACCAAATCAAGGGTCATCAGAAAGACCAAAGTAACAGCGACTTAAACAATGGCTTAACTATTATTTCTTTAACAGTTTGAGCATAAAGATCCCAGGGCAGATGTGATTGCTCGAAGGCAGCTCTATGCTCTCTCTGCCTTCTTCAACAGTCAAGTTCCATCCTGTGGTACAACATAACCACTCTACTTCCACATCCTCTTACCAGCCAATGGGAGAGGGAAAAGAGGAGAAGTAGAAAGGATGCTCATTTGCTGTAGGACACATCATTCTGAACTTTCATCCACGGGACTGCAAATAGTTTCATGGCTCCACCTAGCTGCAAGGGAAGCTGGAAGATGACTGTGTTCAACTTAAATTTGTTAGTTCTAGTCCCAGACAAAGAAGAGGCAAATGGTTACTGGTGGCACTGAGCTGTCTGCCATAGCTCCTAGGATAATCTTCTCACTTGTCCAGAGCCAAACTCCGTGTAGCAAAAATATATTTATGGGGATAATCTTTCATCAGATCTTGTGTTTACAGGCTTATGTATATGGATAGAGGTTACTCAAGGGATTCTTCCTTAAAGCAGAACTTTCCCTAGTGATTTTACTTGGAAAACTTTCAAATGCTTAGCTACTCTTGCTTAGAAAGATTATGTTCCTCCTTAACAGGGACTCCTGTGTCAGTATTTAACACACACACACACACACACACACACACACACACACACACATATATATATATATATTCCATGGGCAAGGGAACTGATATATATCTATGAAAATGAGAAACCACAATATTTTCTCTTGATTCACAGGTATTGCTGATTGTGAGACTGGGCAGGCAAAGTGCAAGATTATATCACCTTGTGAAAACAAAACCAAGTCTCTCATTTGCAGTTGTGTGTTAGAATATCCTTTATTCATCTGGGAGGCTACTTTTCTTGATATTCATTTTGAAGGTTGTTATGGTAAGAATCTCCTGATACTCTTTCCTCCATGAAAAAGGATAGACGGGGTGCAGTTGGAAAGAGCTTCTGAGAACCACCAGTTTCAGTTCAGGATGGGAGAGAAGAACTCTGTCCCAACTCTCATCCCTCTTTCCTTTGTTTTCCTTTTTGTCCAAGGAGACATTATCTGAGCCCATGACATAAATAACCATCTCTGGGTAGACGCCTTACAGTTTATGTCTCCTACACAGGTCTCCTTCCTGGTCTTCCAAAAAGACATCTCTAATTTTTTTCTGAACTTGTCTACTTATTTGTCTCTCACTCACCTTAAATTCGATTCCTATGTTTGTCTTTTTGTCTGTGTATGTCCCAAAGCCCATGAGTTTGGGCCATTAGCTCTGATGCCAGCACAACACCAAGGCTTGTCTCAGCCTTCCCCATTTCCTTATCTGTAACTTCTTTCTCCAACAATGAGAAGCCTGGCTCCTACTATCCACAATATATTTATCTAATTGTTCAATGCTAGCATAATTCCATGTTTTGAGTTAGTTGGGTTGTATGTAAGTGCTGCCTCATCCCCTCCCTAACTGGCTTTCAGTTTCTGATTTGACTTCTATATGCCTCCTCTGTAAATGGGAGTAGCACTAAGATGTACATGTTAGTTATGTGTTGCTGCATAACAAGTTACCCACCAATTTAGTGGCTTCAATAACATATATTTATTGTTTCAATGTTTCTCTGGGTCCAGCTTTGGCTTAGGTGGGTCCTTTGATTCAGGGTCTATCACAGCTGCCATCAAGGTGTTTTCCAGACTATGGTTTCATGTGGAGGCTTGACTACGGCAGGATGTGCTTCCAAGGATTGCTGGAAAGATTCAGTTCCTTAAGAGCCCTTGGACTGAAGCCCTCAGGTCATATTTAGTGGTTGGTGGGAGGCAGCCTCAGTTCCTAGATATGTGGGCATCTATCACTTGCTTTATTATAGCAAGGACTGGAAACATCCAGAGAGTGTGAATAAGACAAACATCATAGTCATATATAACCTAATCGCACAGGTGACATCCTCTCACTTTTGCTGTATTCTGTTCATTAGCAATGAGTCACTGGTTCTGGTCCACAGTCAATGGGAGGAGATTACATGAGAATTTGGATCCCAAGAGGCAGGGATAATCTGAAGCCATTTCAGAATCCAGCTGGCTGGGTTGAATACTGTGCTCCCCAAATGCATGTCCACCTGCGACCTGTGAATGTGATCTTATGTGGAAATAGGGTCTTTGCAGATGTAGTCAAGATGAGGACATACCAGAATGGGGTGAACCCTAAATCCCATATCACTGGTGTTCTTATAAAAAGAGGAAACTCAGGAAACAGGGACACAGGCACAGAGGGAAGACGGCCACGTGTAGACAGAGACTGGAGTTATGCTGCCACAACTCCAGGAAGGACAAAGATTGCTGGCAGCCACCAGAAGCTAGAAGAAGCAAGGCAAGATTCCTCCTTAGCACCTTCCTTAGAGGAAACACGGTCCTGCTGACATATTGACTATGGACTTTTATCCTCCAGAGCTGTGAGACAGTAGATTTATGTTGCTCTAAGCCACCAGTTTGTGGCACTATGTTATGGCAGCCCTAGCAACCTGGTACACCTCATCGTCTGTTTATGATCATTAATGCATGTTAAATACTTAGCAGGTCTAGGTACCTAGGAAGGCTCTATAAAAATTAGCTCTTATGCAACATAAGCCTGTTATAGAACCTTCTGCATTCCCTTAGAGGGGACAGTGTAGACGTCATGTGTTCACAGCTGCTTCTATATTATTAATTCAATTAACACTGATTCCTTCAGGAAACTTTCCATGCAATCCTGATGTGTTGGGGTTCCCTGCTGTGTATCCCCCATGTCATCATCTCCTATTCATTAAGAGTATCACTTGCAATCTCTTAATTATTGATTTGTAATTATTTGCTTAATGCCTTTCCTTCCAGACTGCAAACTCCACAAGAGGACACCCTTGGTCTCTTTTACTAACCTCTATCTGTGTGGTTTAGCCTCGTGTCTGGTGTTGAGTATGTGCTCAGCAAATACTGTTGACTTAAGTTTTAAATGGGAAGCTGCATTCTAATTTCCTTTTCTAATTCTACTGTAGAACACATTTTGGATTTCATAGAGGGAAATTGGGGTAGGCTACAGAAGCATCAGGGAAAGACCTAACTTGAGGCTGATTAGAAGAAGTGATGTGAGTGAGGGTGGGTTTTCTCCCATATCCCGTTTAATGGCTACTTTTCCCCCCAGAGGACAGTAGTGGAAAGATACCACCAGAAGTGAATACTCAGGTAAGTGCGGTGAAGCCTGGGTTTGGGAAGCAGCTGGTCCATCTCACCACACCATCTTCTAGCTGTAACACTAGCAGTTTCCCTGTGATTTTTAGGATGGAGTAGTTCTCATCCACAAGTGATTTTATCCTCTACCCCAAGGGTCCTGTGTCCATGTCTGGGGCACTTTTGCTTGTCACAACTTTAGGGGTAGGGGGGAGGTGTGCTATGGTATCTAGAGAATAGACACCAGGGACAGAGATCAATATCCTGCCATACCCAGGACACCTCCCACAACCAAGCATTGACTAGTCTCAGATGTCAGTGGAAAGTAAGAAACTCTGGAAAGAGGGACAATGACTCAGCTGTCATTTAAAGACCCGTGTCAGTGTCCGGAACCTCATGTTCACCCCCACCTACTAGCACCTTAATCAATATTGTCTTCTGGGCTCACCCCTCCCACATTCATGCATATTCCTGCTTTCTGAAGTTTTAGTCAGAGTCTAACTAATTAGCTTTATTTCTTTGAAAGAAAAATATGACGACGAATGAAAACAGAAAGGACTTTGCCGCAAAGCCTACGCAAGCACTCCAGATGGTGGAATTGAGTGTCTGGAAAAGGAGCTCTGCTTTTCAAGATGAGGGTGGAGATTCTGTGTTTGATACAGGTAAGAGGTGCTGAGTAGACTCCTGTGACCTACATAAAGAGATCTGGGTTCTGGCCTGGGCAGGGTTTATGGATGATAAACCTAATGGCTCCCAGAATTATCTTCCATGCTGACATTGCATGAGTAGGGCTCTGCTTTCAAAGATATAAATTTAAGGGACAGGAGAATAAACAAGCTCTCTTTCCCATTCTAACCTCCCTTAACATGGTGAGAATAATTTATGAACAAATTCACCATCCTACCATGGCTGGTAGGAAGGAAATCGCTTTGGGTTGTGTTCCTATTCTGCTCTCGCATATGAAGGACAACATAGACTACTTCATCTTTGGTCAGGAAAATTTGTGTGGATTGTTTTTCTTCCACACTAAACAAGCAGTTCTCCTGTAGATGCCAGCTGGGTATCCTGTCATAAAATTCTGACATTGTCTACCTGGAGACAGCGTCAGATCCCACAGTTTGGGGGCTTAATCCCAGAGCGTTTTCAGTTCAGACACCAATTGCAAGTCCCAGGTTGAAACCTGTACTTCTGACCGTGACCGGCTATAAATCAGAGTCCCATGACCTCCCTCCTTGGGTCTGATTAATTTGCTCACTGAACTCGGGGAAGCACTTTACTTGCATTTATCCATTTATTATAAAAGATATTATAAAAGATACAGATGACCAGCCAGACGGAAGAGATGCAGAGAACAAGGGATGGGAGAAGGGGGTGTGGAGCTTCCAAGCCCTCTTTGGGCATGTCACACCCCATGAACCTACAAATTTTCAGCTACCTGGAAGGTACTGGAACCATCTTCATCTGGACTTTGATAGGTGCTTCATTACTTAGGCACAACTGATGCAAGAGGCAGGGATAACTGGAAGCTATTTCAGAATCTGGCTTAGAGGGTTGAATACTGTGCTCCCTAAATCCACGTCCACCTGCAACCTGAGAATGTGATCTTATTTGGAAATAGGGTCTTTGCAGATGCAGTCAAGTCAACATGAGGTCAGGATGAACATCAGGATGAACCCTAAATCCTATAAGTGGTATTCTTATAAAAAGAGGGAACTTAGGAAACAGGGACACAGGCACAGAGGGAAGACAGTCATGTATAGACAGAGACTGGAGTTATGCCGCCACAACCCCGGGAAGGATAAAGATGCTGGCAGCCACCAGAAGTCAGAAGAAGCAAGGCAAGATTCCTCCTTAGTATCTTCCTTAGAGGAAACACGGTCCTGCTGACACCTTGACTATGGACTTTTAGCCTGCAGAGCTGTGAGACAGTAAATTTATGTTGCTTTAAGCCACCAGCTTGTTGCACTATGTTATGACAGCCCTAGCAACCTAGTACACCTCACCCACTCTTTATGATTTTTAATGTGTATAAAATACTTAGCAGGCCTAGGTACCCAGGAAGGCTCTATAAAAATGAGCTCTTATGCTACATAAGCCTGTTGTAGAATCTTCTGCATTCCCTTAGACCAGACAGTACAGATATAATGTGTAGACAACTACTTCTATAGTATTAACTCAATCAGTGTCGATTCCTTCAGGAAGCCTTCCATGCAAGGCTGATGTGTTGGGGTTCTCTGCTGTGTGTCCCCCACATCATCACCTCCTGTTTATTAAGAGCATTGCTTGCAATCTCTTAGTTATTGATTTGTAATTATTTGCTTAACACCTTTCCTTCCAGACTGCAAACTCCACAAGAGGACACCCTTGGTCTCTTTTACTAACCTCTATCTGTGTGGTTTAGCATCGTGTCTGGTTTTGAGTAGGTGCTCAGTAAACGCTGTTGACTTAAGTTTTAAATGGGAAGCTGCATTCTAACTCCCTTTTCTTATTCTACTGTAGAACACATTTTGGATTTCGTAGAGGGGAATTGGGGTGGGATTCAGGGGCATCAGAGAACGATCCAACATGAGGGTATTGGAAGAAGCGATGTGAGCCAGGGTGGGTTTCCTCCCATGTCTTATTCAATGGCTACCTTTTCCCCACAGAGAACCATGGTGGGAACACACAGTCACAAGGGAATATTTGGGTAAGTGAGGTGAAGCCTGGGTTTGGGAAGCAGCTGGTCCATCTCACCACATCATCCTGCTGTAACACTAGCAGGTTCCCTATGATTTCTGTGAGAAAGTAGTTCTCATCCAGGGAAGATTTTGTCCTCTACCCCAAGGGTCATCTGACAATGTCTGGGGCACTTTTGCTTGTCTCAGCTTTCGGAGGAGGGGGAGGGTGTGCTCCTGGTATCTAGTGAATAAAGACCAGGGACACAGCTCAACATCCTACAATAGCCAGGACAGCCTCCCACAACCAAGAATTGACTGGTCTCAGATGTCAGTAGAAATTCGGAAATTCTGGTAAGAGTGACAATGTTTTCAGCTGTCCTGTAAAGACTTCCATCTGTGTCTGGAACCTCGTTCACCCCCACTAGTAGCACCTTAGTCAATATTGTCTTCTGGGCTCACTCCTACCACATTTCTGCATATTCCTGCTTCCTGAAGTTTCAGTGAGAGTCTACCTAATTACCTTTATTTTCTTGACAGGATAATGTGAGGAAGACTACAAGCAGAAGAGGCTTTGCAAGAAAGGCTACCCAAGCATTCCAGAGCATAGAATTGAGTATTTGGAACTCGAGTTATTCTTCTCCAGGAAAAGGTCAAAATTCTGAGTTTGGTGTAGGTAAGAGGTGCTGAGCAGACTCCTGTGACCTCCATAAAGAGATCTGGGTTCTGGCCTGGGCAGGGGCAAGAATGGTAAACCTAATGGCTCCCCGGATTAGCTTCCATGCTGACATTACATGAGTAGGGCTCTACTTTCAAAAAGATAAATTCAGGGACAAGAGAATAAACCAGCTCTCTTCCCCATTCCAACTTCCTTTCCTATGGTGAAAATTGCTTAAGAACATATCCACCATCCTACCATGATTGGTGGAAAGAAAAAGCTTTGGGTTATATTCCTACTCTACTCTCATATAGTCACAACAACATGCAATACCTCATCTTTGGTCAACAAAATATGTGTAGATTTTTCCCTCCACACTAAACAAGCAATTGTCCAGGAAATACCAGCTGGGTGTCCTGTGATTCATTTCTGACATTATCTACCTGGAGACAGCATCAGATCCCACGGTTTGAGGGCTTTGTCCCAGAAGAGCACCTTCACTGCAAATGCCAATTGCAAATCTCAGGTTGTAACCTGTACTTCTGACCATGTCTGGCTATAAATCAGAGTCAGTGACCTCCCTCCTTGGGTTTGATTAATTTTCTCAGGGAAGGACAGTACTTGCATTTATATATTTTTTATAAAAGGTATTATAAATATACAGATGTCTGGCCAGATGGAAGAGATGCCCTCTTTGAGCTTCTCATATCCCATGAATCTCAAAATTTTCAGCTACCTAGAAGACCCTAGAAGCATGTTTTCTGAGTTGTGATGGATGCTTCATTAGTTAGGCATGATTGATTGCAGTATTGCCTATTGGTATCAACTCACCATTTAGTCTCTTCCCCTTCCCTCTAGGTGGGATGAGGTGGAAAGGAAATTTTCAAACCTTTCACCTCATGTTTGGTTTCCCTGGCAACCCTCCCTCATCCTCAGTCCATCCTGTACCTGGCTAAGTGTCATCTTGTTACAACAGAAGATGCCACTATAACCCAGGAAATTCGATGGGACTTAGGAGTTGTGTCACATGTTTCTAAAACCCAAGAAATTCCAAAGGTCTCAGGAGCTGTGTGTCAGGAACTTGAGTCAAAGACCAAATATCAGAACAAAAGATTTTCCTTTGTGCCTGTTGCTCCGGAAATTACAAGAGTTTTAAGAGCCCTGTGTCAGGAACTATGATTTCTCCCTCACCTCTTTATCTATTAATCATTTCAAAGAACCACCTTTTGGCTTTGTTGATTATTTCTATCATTTTTCTGTTCTCTTTTACATTGATTTCTGTTGTTTATTATTTCATTCTACTTTCTTTGTATTTCATTTTTAATTTTCTAACTTGTTGACTTGGTAGCTGAGATCATTGATTTTTAAGCCATCCTCTTTTTCTAATTAATGCATTTAAAGCTTCAAATTTAGCTGTAATTAGAGCTATACTTTTCCTTATAAGTACTGCTTTGGGGGCATCCTGCAAATTTTGAGATATTGGGCTTTCATCATCCTTCAGTGAAAAATATTTTAAAACTTTCTGTGTGATTTACCACTTGACTTATGAGTTCTTTAGAAATGTGTGTTTCCTTCCCAGATATTTGGGGCTTTTTCTAGGTGTTTTTGGTTAATGGTTTCTTACTTAATTTTATCGTGGGTTTTAATCGAGAAAGGATGTTGAACTTTCCTGATGCTTTTCTGTATTAATCAAGATGAACTCATGATTTTTATTATGTGTTCTCTTAATATGATGGAGCCCAATGATTGATTTGTGTATGTTAAACTAGCCTTGCCTACCAGGGATAAATTTCCCTTGGTCATGATTTATAATCTATTTGATGTGTTCTTATCTGAGAGCACACACTTTAAAACTGCAATCCTATTGAATTCGTAGAGACTTGTCTTATCATTTATTTTGACAGCTGTTCCATTTGACCTTAACATCTGTATTAGCCTACCAAATCTGGTGGTATAAGAAAGACTACAGTTAAGTGGCTTAAACAATGGCTTAACTGTTATTTCTTTAACAGTTTGAGCATAAGAAGACCAGAGCTGATATGGCTCTTTCATGGCAGCTCTGTGCTCTGCCATCTTCAAAACTCAACTTGCACCTGGTGTTACAAGATGGCTGCTCTACTTCCACATCCTCCTACCAGCCAATGGGAGAGGGGAAAGAGGAGAAGTGGAAATGATGCTCGTTTTCTGATGCTCATCATTCTGATCTTCCATCCGTTGGCCTGCAAATAGTTGCATGGCTCCCTGCAAGGGAAGCTGTAAAATGACTCACATCCTGCTTAAATTTGGTAGCTCTAGTCCCAGACAAAGAAGAGGTGAATAGTGATAGGGGACACTGAGTCATCTGCCATAGCTCCTGGGACAATGTTCTTACTTGTCCAGAGACAAACTCCTTGTACCAAAAAAATGTATGAGGATATTCTTTCATCAGATCTTGTGTTTACAGGCTTACGCGATAGGGATAGAGTTTACTCATGGGATTTTTCTCCAATGCAGAAGATCTGGCCCTAGTTATCTTACTTGGAATGCTTATCTTACTTTTAAATGCTTAGCTACTCCTGCTTAGAAAGTTTATGTCCCTCCTTCCCAGGGACTCCATTACTCCATTAGTTCACTTTTTCTTTTTTCTCCTTTTTTTTTTTTTTTTTTTTTTTTGCTCCTTAAGTAGCCTGTGGCAAATGTTGAATTTTCACACCCCTTTGTTCTAGCTCAGGGAGGCACAGCCGTCTCCTGTCATATTCTGGGTTGTGTGGCCAGTGTGTGTCTTGCTCTGGACATTGTCACCACTTCATTTCCCCCAGCCAGAGATGTGGAGGGGCAAAGCCACCTGGTCTACCCTGCACCAGGGACATGGAATCGGCAATAGGGGGTCTTCCAAAGAAGGGAGCTCCTCAGCAAGTGTTTTAGTCATGGGAAGTAAGCACAAAAGGACTCACTTTCTTCATGTTTTCAGTCTATGAAACCAAAAGGTGCAATGAGACAAGTGAGAAGACTCTTCTGGAAGCTGGAAACAACACGATGGATATCAACTGTGCTTATGCTTTCAAAGGAGCCACAACAGGTACTGTGCCTACGATAGATTCTCTTGACTCCAAATTCTAGGCATCATTGTCTCATTTCTAGGTTACTAGACCAAGGGATGGGAACTTATAACATTTTCAAAGTAGGAATATTCTACAAGATTCTAGAATGAAAAGATCTTCCTTGAGCACTGATCAGGCACTTCGGGAGATAAAGTTGAAACCTTAAAAGGACTGCACACTTCGTGATACCCACTTAGGTTCCAATAGGATTCCTTGACATTCTTCCTTAAAAGGGACAGTTGACACATGCCTGTTTTCCATGTGATGTCTGAAAAGGTACCATTTGATGGTGGCAGGTTGCCTCGAACATCCTTTCCTTTGAGAAGAGTTTTATGAACCCCCTATTTAAAGGAGTCACCCAGTCTTTTTCTATCCTATAGCTTGGCGAAAGCACGTGCACTATGTCATTTTTTTCTAATTTATTGATTGGTTTGTTATCCACCTCTCCCCCCACAATGTTAGCTCTCTGACGGCAGAGATTTTGTCTGTTTTCTTCACTGCTGTGTTATAATACCCAGAATGTCATGGCACACAGTAAGGGTTCGGTAAACATGGGAGGAAAGAATAAACTAATTAATGCCTAGAAACTATTTCAAAGAGTAAGGTCTGGCTACAGGGAGAGTGAGATGCCTGCTGAATTTATTCCAAAAAAGTTCTTGGCTACTGATTTATCTTTACTCCTTACTATAAGCTGTAGAGTAGGGGGAGACAGGGAAAGGATCTAGAAGAGAGTTGATTTTTAAGATGCAGTGAATCATAATACAGGTGGTAAGAGGCTTTGGTCAAAATCGGATGGTGGCACACGAATAACTGAAATTTGGGAAACACCCCATCAGGTTACAGAACATCCTGTGTGCATTGAACGTCTGTGAATTAAATTACACGTTCATGAAAAGGGGAGGGGAAGAGGTAGAGAAGGAGGTGGGGGAGGGAGACGGGGGAGGGAAGGGAAATGAGTGAATTAAGTAGAATGGGCCGCCCTGCACACCTTTCCGCTAAGTCAGATACCCGGAGTGAGTGTGAGACGGAGGATGGGAGCGTGAGCCTTCCTTAGCCTTCCCGAGTTCCGTCTGCCCTTCTGAGGACGAGCATTTTGCCGCACAACTCTGATTGTGATGCGTAAGGGCTCACATACGTTTTTACTACTCACCGATGAGCGTATTTTCACATATACCTCTTAAATGTGTGGGGCCTTATAATATGTATTACATAACCAAAAGTGCTGCACCCCAAACTTTACGTAGTGTATCGAATGGGAAATTTAAGGGATTTCCGAGGGCAGTTTTAACTGTCCATTGCTTGCCCTGTGACCCTAATCTAAGACACTATGGACCAACTTCCCAAACTATGGACGCTCCCTAACGTTATTTCTCTCCTTTTTTTCTCAGATAGAAATGTAGTTGCCCTCATTTCTTATCAATCTCTTGGAGATATGCCGAATGGATCCTTTTTTAATGACAGACGAGGAATGCAGGAAGTACAACTAAACTCTCACGTCGTGAGTGTCACCACTGGCTCGAAGGAAAAAGTTGACCTGTCTGAACCCATAGTCCTGACTTTTCAACATACTCAGGTGAGCAGAAGCCAGGGCTGCTTCTCTGTGAGGTGTTTTAAAGGGAAGGGTGTATTATCAGCTTCCTGGTAGGGAAATGAATCCAAGTCTAATCACTCAGAGACAAGAGAACTGACAAGAAATGTTAAGGCTCCTTCAGTGAAACATCAGCTCACATCTGTAGGGATGGCTATTACCAAAAAGTCAACACATAAGTATTGCGGATGACATGGAGGAAAGGGAATTCTTATAGATCTGTTGGTGGGAATGTAAGTTGGTGTAGCCACTGTGGAAATGAGTATGACGGTTCCACAAAAAATTAAAACTAGAATATCATATGATCTACCAATTCTGCTTCTCAGTATATATCCAAAGGAATTGAAGAGACAACAGCAACCCCTTGTTCATTGCAGCATTATACATAATAGCAAAGGTATGGGAAAAATGTAAGTTGTTTTCACCAACAGTTGAATGGATAAGAAAAATGTTTTATGCATATGTATACACATATATATATATAAAGGAATTTTGCTCAGCCCTTATTAAAAGAAAGAAATCTTGCCACTTGTGACAAAATGCATGAACATGAAAGACTGTTTTGCTAAGTGAAATAAGCCAGACACACACACAAAAAGATAAATTCTGCATGAGACCTAATGTACCCCATGGTGACTATAGTTAATGACGATGATGTATCACACACGTGAGATTTGCTAAGAGACTGTCCTCGGCACCCCCCCAACACACACACACACACACACACACACACACACACACACACACACAAAGTTAACTATGTCAGGTGTTGGATGTGTTAGTTAGCTTCATTGTGGTGATCGTTTTGTACAATATATAATATCCCTTAAATATATACCATTGTTGTTTGTCAATCATACCTCAATAAATTTGGGGAAGAAAGAAATGCCCAGGTGCTGAGAGACTGCCTCAGTGGAAGCTATTTTCATACCGAAGTCTACCAGGCAATGCAGGAGGGAGCATTATTGAGCTCAGACGAAGCTAGAGCAGGAGGAGGGATCACCTTGCCTGAGATGGGGACATCCTGGAGCAGAAAGAGAGTGTGGAAGGAATACCTGACTTCTCTCTCTTCTCTCCTGCAAGGATCTCTCCCCATTGCCTCTCATTGGTTCTGTCAATGGCTAGAACCTGGGTAAAGCAGACTATGAGGCTCAATCCCAGGGGAGCTGAGATGGCCAGCAAAGGGCACAATAAGTGAAGAACAAACCCCATAGCAGGTGTGGTGATGTGAAACTCTTCCCAACAAGCGTTTTCCCAATCCAGTTCCCAACACAGTGCATCATGATTAACCTATAAAGTTGGAATAACCAAACCAAGAAGGGACCCAATTTCATGCTGTTCTCTTTTCCAGCCTGGAGGTGCGAGGACAAAATACTTCTGTGTCTATTGGGAGGAATCACAGGAAGAGGGGGGCAGCTGGTCCACGGAGGGCTGCTCTCATGTGTACAGCAATGATTCTCACACCCAATGCAAGTGCTACCACCTGTCCAGCTTTGCTGTCCTTATGGCTCTTACCCCCAAGGTACCCACATTCACAGTCCCCTCCTGTGAACCCGATTGTGTCCGGGAAGCTGTAAGGTCACCCTCTGTGCTTCTTAGAAAAAGACTCTAAGATAAGGAGTCATGGGGTAGTCACTTACTTGACAGGGGATTCCAGGAAACACCAGTGGGGAACTGGGAAAATTAAATGGGAATAAGACAGAAACCAAGGCAGAGAGCATTATCAAGCCTGTCACCACTGTGGGCAACTGGACCTTATGAATTCTTGGGGACCCTGGGCATCCGTGTAGAACTCACATCTGAGAGTCATTCTAACTGAGTGGAAAGAGAGCTGGGGTATTTACACTCTAGCTCCCTTTAGTCACTTATTGAGAGCTGCACCCAGGGGATGTTGATTCTCTGATACTTCCATGGACATGGGCAGAGTGAGCTCGAGCTAACAAGGAAAGCCCTCAGACACTGGGGAGACAGCACTGGTCTAGTTGTTTGGATTTTCAACACTCCTGTGTGGAGAATGCTATTGCTGTCCCCATGTTGAAGATGGGAACACCACGTCTCAGAGAGGTTAAGTCACTTGTTCAGGGACTGAACTCAGAAGACCACCTGTCTTTCCGTCAGGAATACAGCAGCACAGCTGGAAACTGTAACAGATCCCTCCTTTGGTGGCTTGCAGGAGGATCCCGCGCTGACTGTGATCACCCACGTGGGGCTCATCCTCTCCCTGCTGTGCCTCTTCCTGGCCGTCCTCACCTTCCTCCTGTGCCGGCCCATCCAGAACACCAGCACCACCCTCCACCTGCAGCTCTCGCTCTGCCTCTTCCTGGCCCACCTCCTCTTCCTCACGGGCATCAACAGAACTGAGCCCGAGGTATGCAATTAACCAAATTATCGCATTGTCCTAATCTAATCCAGCTATCTTCTCCTGAGAAAAGGTGGGGAGGGAGGCACGAATCAGGTGCGATGGTGCAGGGGGAAAGCATGAGTTCCCATGTCAGCTCTCCTTCATAGAACTGTGAACAAGATCCGTACTTTCTGAGGGACCATTAGCAAAGTGATTGAGAGTCAGTCTGATGGTATTAGGGCGACATTAGCTGCTATAACAATCAACTCCAAAATGTCAGAGGCTCGGCACAATAGCTGTGACTTTTTCCCGTATGCATCAATAGAGGGTGAGCAAATAGGTTTTAAGAGTGTCTATCTTCTGCTCTCAGACTGACTGATGCTGTTCGTTGTCCATACACAGCTTCCAAGGTCACCCTGAGGTCCTTTCCATTTTATCCAACTGGGAGGGGGGAAAGAGCGTGGTAGAGTACCTCGGGGGAGGTCTATATCGGCTGCACCAGGAAGTGATGGAGATCACCTCCCCTCACATTCTATTGGCTAGAACTCAGTCACATGGTCACACTTAACTTCAAGGGCTGCTGGGAAATGTAGTCCCTAGCTGGGAAGCCACTTCCCAGTGACAAATATATTTTCTGTGCACCACTGGTGTTCTTCTGGGTTTGATGGAAGTCTCTAATGTGGACGAAATATCTCAGAGGTAATCGGGTGAGTGAGTAGAAGTTAGCCAGGGCTGGCTGAAACATTATGTCTGTTGAACATTGAAGAAGACAGACTGCTTTTCCCAGCCTCCCTAACCGGTAGGTTGGGGCCATGTGACTTATTCTGGACAACGGAATGTAAGAGGAAGTGATGCATGTCACTATGGCATAGAGTAGTGTTAAACCCTGTAGAGGCCCTCAGTTTACTCTCTTCCCCTGTCACGTCAGCAATAAAACCACACGTTGGCCAAGAGCAGTGGCTCACGCCTGTAATCCCAGCACTCTGGGAGGTCGAGGTGGGAGGATCGCTTGAGGCCAGGAGATTGTGACCAGCCTGGACAATGTAGTGAGACCCCATTTCTATCAAAAATTAAAAAATAAAATAAAAAGAGAAAGCCATGTGCTGATATCGTGAATCCACACAAGCTAGAAACAGACTGGATCCCTGTGTCACTCTTGGAAGGGAGCAGACACCAAATCAGAAGTGGACTTTGCTTATGCAATGAACACTATAGAAGCCACCAAGATTTCAAGGTTAATTTGTTCCTGCAACATAACTTAGCCTATTTTGACTAACATGCCAGGCAAAGGGGAACGTAAAGAGAGAATGTCCCAGGCAGAGAGAAAGCGTGTGCCCCATGGAAAGAGGAAGCGTGGTATAGTTTGGAATTTGAAAGTAATTTGGTATGTCTGGAGCAAGGAGGAGGAATACATGAATCATAGTTGGAGTTGAAAGAGAGACTCATCGCAAAAGGTTTTGTGTCAAGGGGTTTATACTCTATTTTGAGGAAAATAATGAAGTGTGAAAATGATTAAGAGAGAACTGGCTTCAATCAACTAATACTGACAGGGCATCCTATTCTACATTAACCCCTTCCCTCTTCCTTTTTGTCTACTGTCATGGGCTGAAGTGTGTCTCCCAAAGTTCATATGTGGAAGCCTTAACCCCAGTAGATCTGAATGTGACTGTATTTGGAGATAGGGTTTTTAAACAGGTAGTTCAGTAACCATGAGGTCATATATATGGGCACTGATCTAATGTGACTGGGGTCTTTATAAGAAGAGATTAGGATACAGACACTCACGGAAAAAAGACCATGTGAAGACACAGGAAGAAAACAGCCCTCCCCAAGCTAAGAAGAGAGACCTCAGAAGAAACCAACCCTGCTCACACCTTGACCTTGGACTTTTGCCTTCCTGAATCATGAGAAAATAAATTTCTCTTGTTTATGTCACCCAGTCTGCAGTACTTGGTTAGGAAAGCCCTAGCAAACAAATACACTTATAAATTATTTTGTTTTGTTTTGTTTTTTCAATTTTCTCTCATATTCTCTGTCATAAGTATATATTCCCTCAATAAATGACAGTCATCACATATTCTGCATTAGCATGTAATATTAGAGGAAGAAGAGAGAAAGTATTTCTGTAAGCAAATTGAAGTGTTTTAAAGAAAGTTTCCACTAAGGGCAACTGGGACGTAATCCCACCAAGGAGCTCCAGGGGGCAGCACAGAGCATGTGTCTCAGAACTCGCCCACCTGAAAGGCTTGGGCAATGGAGTATTTACCTACCAAGTTTTGTCTGTTATGCATTTGGGCAGCTGATCCCAGGACAGCTATTCCTTGGCTTTCTGGCTGGCTCCATGCATGAGATAAGCAGACTTCAGTGGCCAGCAGAAGTCCCTAGAGAATGTGTTGCCCCGAGACAAGATGGCCCAGGTGCTCAAAGTGCAATTCCAGGCAGCATCCAGGACATGCTAAGAGCTGAGGCTACAGTCAGGTGCAGATCGCATCTGCTGCACGCCCCTCACCCTTCTCCCCCTCCAGGGGCTCTGCTCTGTCATCGCAGGGCTGCTGCACTACCTCTACCTGGCCGCCTTCGCCTGGATGTTCCTCGAAGGCCTGCACCTCTTCCTCACCGTCAGGAACCTCAGGGTGGCCAACTACACCAGCTCAGGCCGGTTCAGGAGGCGGTTCATGTACCCTGTAGGCTACGGGATCCCGGCTGTTATTGTCGCTGCGTCTGCAATAGCTGGACACAAGAATTACGGGACGTATACCCAGTAAGCATAATTGTGTGTTTGTGGTGGAAGTGGTGTCCATGGCCCCTGTGTGATTTGAAATCAAAATGCTTTTTTAATCTGTCTTCCAATAGTGAATTTTTTTTTTTTTTTTGAGACAGGGTCTAGGTCCATTGTCCTGGGTAGAGTGCAGTGGTGTGATCATAGCTCAGTGTAACTTCAAACTCCTGGGCTCAAGCGATCCTCCTGCCTCAGCCTCCCAGAGTGCTGGGATTACAGGCGTGAGCCACCACACCCTCATAATTGTAAATTATACTTCAAATCAATCCTTCCTTAAGCCTGAATTCTATTTTCTCTTGGAAATCCCTAGCATAATGTTTCTCAGCATCTTCAGGGTTAGATCCCTTTGGGAATTTCGGTGAAAGCCAGACCCCTGTCCCCGGGAAAATATACATACACACAAAAGTTTGAATGCACCTTCAGTTAGTTCAGGACAGGTAAAACAAATCCATGGCCTTGTGTTAAGAACCTGCCGGCTACATTTGCTAGAGTAGGAGATTAATCCCCAACATGTAAAAAATGACAATATTAACAGCTATCAAAGGCCTATGATGTATCAGAGCTAGCACTTCCTGGATGCAGGAGCTCATGTCATTCTCATCGTGATCTTACAAGATTCACAGTTTTTTGTCTTATGCGCAGGATATGGGAAGCTTCATTCATTTCATAACTTTCCCAAGGTCAGAGCTAAGGGGAGAGTAAGTAGGAATTCCCAAGACAGTACTCTTCACAGCCATGTGTTACTGCCGCACTACAGCTCTACACACAGCAGTTAGTTGAAGAAGTTGCTGTGTGGGTCATGGCATGTGGGTTAGGAGGTAGGTTGTGCCTGCACTAAAGCATCATGTATGCTGCTGTCCCTCTTGAAGTCAAAGAGCTGCTGAGTGCACCACTAGAACTCTATGTTCCACCAGAACGATTCTGGGGATGGAAGGGCAGGGGTGATTGGAGGTCCCCAAACTTTTTCTATAAAAGGCCAGATGGTCAACACGTTTAGCTTTGCAGGCTACACGGTCTCTGTTGCAACAACTCAACATTGACCTTGTCAGATGAAAGCAGCCTTGACAATACGTAAATGAATATGACTGTGTTTCAATAAAACTTTATTTACAAAAACAAATAGTGGACCAGATCTGGCCCATAGGTCATGGTTTGCAACCCTTGGAACAGAGCTCAGGTGTGGAAGTTTTCCTGCCCACTGAGTGTTGGCCATTCCTTGTTCCTTTTACCAGACTCATACAGCCGGTCCCCTTTCAGAATAAGTTACGCTATTGTTGCCAATGTAAGTCAGAACAGGAGACAAAGTATTTGGGCAACAGAATGCTTGGGACATGGAAGGTGCTTATTTAGTGTTGTTTGTCTTTATTGTTGTAGTTAAATTATTATTTTTATTCTCCTCATTTTAGCAATCATTATCACCATGAAAACGACATTTCTCGAGCTTTCACCCTTTGCCAGGAACTCTATCCCAAAACTTCACGCACATTATCTTATTTAATCTTTCCTACAAGTTCTATGCGAGGGAAACTACAGCATTCTGGTGAAAAAATAAATCAAAGAGTCAAAATAAATTGGAGTGGTATCTCACGTTTATGACTACAAAGATTCCATAGTGTCAAGATGTCACTTCTTTTCAACTTGATCTATAGATGCAACACATTCCCGATCAAACTCCCAGAAAATGATAGTGTGAATATTGACATGGCGATTCTAAAGTTTACAGAAAGGAGGCAAAAGACCCAGAATAGCTAACACAATATCGAAGGAGAACAACAAAGTCGGAGGACTGACATTACCTGACTTCAGGCCTTGGTGTATAGCTACGGTGTCATTTAATCTCTCCAGTACTTCCATGAGCCCCACTTCACACTTTGGGAAATCGAGGCTCAGAGGATACAGCTTGTGTCAGACGAAGACCCAGTCACCCGACTCCACCTGAAATTCTGGTTCTGAACCAAACGGCTCCTGGCACTGTTCAGATCTTGCTCCGGGAGCCGTACCCAACCAGCTAATGCGTCTCTTTCTCTCAACAGCTGCTGGCTCAAGCTTGACAAAGGGTTCATTTGGAGCTTCTTGGGGCCAGTGGGAGTCATTATCTTGGTAGGTGACAGTTATTTATGGGTGTGTCTGCGGTGGTTGTCCAAGCATAGTGAAATGTGTTTCTTATCTTAGAGCAGAAATGAGATAAAGATAAGTAAACAGAGCCCCTTTGATAAGGATCAACCCCTCTTCCTGAAAATACTGTCTTCACTTGTCTTTCTCTGCATTCCTTCTAACTCACTAGTTGCTCTGATATGTTAATAATATAACCACCTGCTGGGGATTCTGTTCAAAACCTCACATTCATTCATTCAACAAATACTTAGCGATTGTCCTCTCTGCACAGGGTGACAGGTGTTTACCTGGTTGCCAGGAACTTCCTTATTTTACCTGGTGCCTGGAATAGATGTTAATAGGACCCTTCTACTTTCAAAGTGTACTGGTTTGAATGACAAATTATACAGTCACTCAAACCAAGTGCCAAGTGCTACAGGGTATGTACCGTGTGTCGTCTGTAGACCAGAGCATATGTCCATACCATCCTTACAGAGCCTGTACCGTTTGGGAAAAGATTCTTAGGTCCACTTCAAGTTGGATTGGATGAGATGGCCTGAAAAGAAAATTCAAAGTCATTTCTATGATGTTTCCTCAGATAAACCTGGTGTTCTACTTCCAAATTCTGTGGGTTTTAAGAAGCAAACTTTCCTCCCTCAATAAAGAAGTTTCCACCATTCAGGACACCAGGTAAGAAGGTTCCAGAATCTGCAGAACCCACAGATTATTCCTATCTAACTATTCTTCCTGGGAAAGATAAAAAAAAAACATACAAACCTATGATATAAATTTTCCTAGCACTCCATTAAGGGTATATGAGGGACAACTTCTAGAATAAGTAAAAACTATGATTTTCAGATAACTCAACACACTCCTTTATTTTTTTATTTCAGAAACATTTATCAAGTGTCTCCTTTGTACAACGCACTCTCTGTATGAAATCAATGCCAAAATCGACATTATCCTTTTCCCCACAAGAGACAAGAGTCTCTCCACCTCCGGACTCTGTTCTCCTTGTTGTGGAAACTCAATTCTCATTAATACCAATCTAAAGTATTAAAAATAATTATGACCACAACTAATATTAGGTAGGAACTTGGTGGATACAGGGCATTTATCAATATTATTTCCTGGAGTGCTTCTAACTCCAACCTATGCGGTGGAGGCTGCTAGCATCCCCAGTGACAATATTAATATGAGCTCGCTGCTCACCCTCCCCACGAGTGGGTCAGTATCTTGCATTGGCAAGTCATGCAGATAAAACTCAAAGGAACATCTGCCCAATTTCAGACCCTGGCTTTGGTCTCATCTACTTATCAGACCAACTTAACCTCTCTTAGCCTCAGTTTCCTCAATCCTGGAAGTGACATCAAAGTGTCACTTTTCTTAATGTTTCCCCAATCCTCCTACACGTGTGTGCATGAGTGCACACGCACATGCAAATACACACACACGGACACGCACACACACGCACTCTCACGCACACCAGCTCTCCCTGCCAGCCGCCATCGACAATCCCACTCCGTCACACCAAACACAAATTTTTGTTTGAAGGAACCCAACACTGCCTTATGTTCTGAAGTCAGGACATCACCATCATCATCCAAATATTTGCAATACAAATTTCTGGAAGCATCTTCCACAAATCTTGCAGTAAGTCCAGGTGGAAGACTTTGCAGACAGATCAAATCATTTCCGAGAGTTGGGGAAGATAGCGTTATTCTCAGGGATCCGCAGTGACTGGCAGCATGAGTTCTACCGTAGCCTCAAGCTGGGTGACCTTGTATTAGTCACGTAACTGCACTAGGTTGTTGTGAGGTTTAGACAAGGCAGTGCACACAGGCGTTGAGTCAGCACTGATGTGAACAGAACGTGTGGTGAGTACCTGACAAACAGTAGTCATTATTACTCTTTTCCCCCAGGGTCATGACGTTTAAAGCCATTGCTCAGCTATTTGTGCTGGGATGTTCTTGGGGCCTTGGTTTTTTCATGGTTAAAGAAGTAGGGAAGACGGTTGGCTTGGTCATCGCCTACTTATTCACCATCGTCAACGTCCTGCAGGGGGTGCTGCTCTTTGTGGTCCATTGTCTCCTGAATCGCCAGGTAGGGCTCCTTATTTCATTCCTCATCATCCTAGTCCCAGCGTCTTAGTGGTTGGTTGTTCTCATTCTCACCCTTCCCTGGCCTTTTATTCTGGGGCTGTCTTGACTTTGCCAAGAGGGTTTAGGTGCTGCTTGGGTGTGCCGTGTGCTTTCGGTTCCATCTGTTCAGTGTCCTGTTCTACAACCTAGGAATCTGCATTTAAATAAAATGAATCCACTCAAGCATGACCAAGGTTAAACAGAAAATTAATGAAAGAGTCGTAGAGAGTAGGGCGTGGTGTCTTCTGGATCTTCAGTCTCCCATTTGAGGGTCCTTTCTCCCAAACCGTGCTCTGGATGTAACACGAGCCTCTACACTCCTCAACCTTGCAGGTGCGAATGGAGTACAAGAAGTGGTTCCGTGGGATCCGGAAAGGGGTCGAAACGGAAACCATTGAGATGTCTCG
>RJWJ010023241.1:0-26021 GCA_004363605.1 Indri indri
CACTTCATGACAACTGATTTAGATTATGTTAATGGAAATTCCAGTCTTTTATTTGTTCTGCTAATACCTTAGGCCAGTCCTTAATTAACTTCATGACAGTTACAGCCTGCTTTCCTTGCCTTTCCCTTCTCTTCTCCTCTTCCTAGTCTCTACGAAACATTGCCACTAGATTGAAGTCTTAAAATAACCATTTCATTATATCATTGCCCTCTTCCAAAATATCAAGTGGTTTCATGCCATCTGCAGAACAAAGCGCAAACTTTTCAGATCAGTATTTGAGACTTTCTATAGTTTGGCCCAACCTGTTAATCAATCTTGCCTCGCCTCATCTCCCCATTCCTCACCCCATGTAAATCCTCTACTTCATCCAGTCTGTTTGTTGTCCATTGTTTATTCTGGATGTATTTTCTGTGTTCCTCGTGTGCCCCATTACCTTGAACATCATTCTGCCGTTTAGATCCCCTCCCCGCCCCCATCTTTAACGCACGTGTTAGGTTGTTTTCCTAAATGTAGAAAACTCAAATATAGTTTCAATATTTATCTCTTAGGGACCACTTTTCTGTTTCCTATCTACATTTCCACAGATTTCTGCCCCAATTTTGTCCTACGTAGAAATCCTGCAGCGATCATTATTTCCGAGACAATTGATACCTTTTTTTTCTTTGAATTACTAAAGCACTTACTGTCTATACAATTTATTTGGTATAGTCACACATTACGGATACTAAACTGATTCATTTTGATAAGATTTGTTTTCTAAATTAGATGTTAAAGTTTTGGAAGCCAGGGATAATTCTGCAGTTTTTTTAGTTTTTTTTCTCTCCTCCTTTCCCTACAAAGATCAGTAATACCCATTCTTGAGCATGAGGACCTTCTTAATGTCAGTATTTCTCAAATTCCTCCTACCACTTAACAAATAATAGTATTAACATTTTGGGGCTTCAAAAATTCAGAAAACATAATGACGAACAGCTGCAATAATTTCAGTCATGCTTTTTTATTTGAATTGTTTTAATGACAACAGTTCCTACACACATTTAAAAATGATAATATATATGTGTAAAATAAAATGATGATGACCATAGCTAATTATTTTGGGTCTTTACCATTTGCTAGTGCTTTTTTCTATGTGTTTTCTTATATAATAATAAAATAATCCTTCCAAGGAATCAGGCAGACCTTAGTTTAAATCTAGGCTCTACCACCTGGAGCTGCTAAAACTTTGATTTATTGAAACTTCCATTTGTAAAATGGGTCAGACACAGAACCAACCTCTTCAGGGTAGGTGTGAGGATTAAGAAAATCACAATAGCTGAAGTGCTTAATACTGCGTCTGGTGTAAAATAAACTTGAAAAAAAGTTTTTTTAATCCGTTCAAAGTAGGCAGTATTATTTCTTCCTCTTCATTTCACAGATGAGGCAATTGAGGCTCAGAAAGGTTAAGTAACTAGTCCAAGATCTTAAAGTGGTGTAATTAGGAAAGGGCATTCTGGACTACAATTAACACCTGACTGGTTAATTACTCTTTGCTCTGAGCTCGCACAGCACTTTTTCTCAGAATACAGAATTTCTTTACAACACACCTCATTCCCCGCCCCCCCTTCACTATAATATGAGCTCTTCAAGGGCAGTGACCAAGTTTTTGTTACCTCAGTGCTTAGTGATATTAGACACACGGAAAGTAAAAAAAAAAAAAAAATTACAAATGAATAGTAGTGCCAAGGATCATTGCACTGATGACTAAACCTAGGAACAGGAGCAAATTGCAGTGGGCTGGAAGAGCTTTATTATCTGAATTGTGTACTGAGATTCAGTTCTATTAATGGCTTTTGTGAACAATTCATGTTGGTAATTGAGAACAATTTGTTTTGGCTGTTGGTGGAACCCAGAAGCCCATTCTTCATTCCTCCCCGCCCTTATTTTGCTTTTAAACAAAATCATCTTATCCCACAATTACAAACTGTCTAAATATAGACTGCCCTTGCAGGCAACTAAAATCGACAGGTGTTTTAACTTTTCAGCCAGACACACTGAAGACTCTCATTGTCACTTTTACCGAATTTTTCTTGTTGTTTCAAAGGGAGGACCTGCCAATTTACTAATCTGAATAGACCTGCTAATGTAAGAGTATAAATAAAAAGGGAATTCAGAGAAAATTACCGATATTGAATTCTGATCAAAATCATTTGGTTCTTCTAAGAAAAAAGGGTATTAATCAAAAGGGGTGTTAATTATTAACAACATTTATGATTCTTCCACTGACTAGCTATATATAATGTTTGGCAAATTGTTTGATTTCCATGGATTTGTCTCCTGACGTGTGAAATTAGAGGGTTGGACTAGATTATAAGGGCTCTTTTGTTTTCCTGCCTTGGTGACTGGGACGTGGGTGGGCAGGGAATGGAAGAGCTTCCCCAGCCTGTTCTTCCGGCACGGTCCGGAGCTGACACCCCCACGGAAAGCCAGAGCGCGCCTCCGCTCCCTTCCCGACGACCGAGGGAATGTCAGCCCACTTCTGCACAGGCCTCGAGCTTCTCGTTCCGCGCTCTGCGCCGGAAGCGCACAGTATGCTGGGATCTGTAGTCCTCCACCTCGCGGAGGGCGAGTATTTGTAACCCGAGTTCGAGCTGGCATTCTGGGACATGTAGTCTCTGGCTGTGCGTTTGCGTAATCCAGTGCCGGCTAAAGAGCCAGAAGTGACACCACAGACTCCGGCGGGTCACATGACTCCAGCCTAGAGCGTCGATCGCACTGCGGCTCCCGCCCCGGCGAGTTCTCGCCCCTGCTCGGCCGTTGCCGAGGAGACGGCGCATGTCTCCCTGAGCGTTGCCCCCTCTGCAGTCCCCCCGCCCCTCTTCTCCCACCACAATGAGATCCTAAGATGGCGCTGGCTGCGGCGGTTGGCGCCGAGTAGCTGAGGTGGGAAGGGCGGCCATTGGGCCCGAGGCAGCCAGGCAACGTGTGGACCTCTCTGCTGTGGTCTCGCAGGGAGGACCGCTGCCGGGGGGTGGGTCGTGGGGGCTGACCGCCACTCCGCCCTTGACAGGAGAGGCTGCTTCGTTTACAGGTAATGCCTGCGCGTCTCCAGCCCTTGGCAACCGAGGGCAGCGCGCCACAGGGGCGGGAGAGTAACGGCTCTGGGACACTTGACCCTGTTGGGCCTGGCCTTGGGCCCATCCCTCCTTTGTAGGCTCTTGGTCTTCTTGCGGCCACCTCACGTCCCCCAGGCGGACAGTCCGCCCCCTCCCCCGGGACCGGCCGACGCGATCTTCCGGGTGAGCCTCTGGGGACGTGTTGGCGACGGCAGAATCCCCTTCTCGCCTGCCCGCCCCTCTGTTTCTGGCCCTGGGGAGGAGGCCGGCCTGCGTCCCGGGTGCTCCGGGAATGCCCTTTGCGGGTGGAGGAGGCGGAGCGGGGTTCTGGTTTGGGTACCAGGGGCACGGGGTCGAGTTCTCAAAGAAAGAGGCCTTGGTAGCCATAGTCCCCATGACCGCGCTCCCTCAAATTCCATTCTGTGGGGCTCTCGATGTCCAGAATTTCGGGCGGAGAAGGGCGGATGAGGAGCGAGGCGACTCTTGAGAGTTTAAGTTGCGCTGTGAGCAGCAGGATTTCTGCTGTCTCTGGTTTTCTTGGAGCCCAAGGGCCGGGGGAGGCGTTCCTGACTTCGGCAGAGAGGTGGTTTGTTTATACTCGGGGAAGGGAATGTTAATTTAACAACGCTCCCCCAGCACCCTCCCATTGCCCCCTTCTCCATCCCTTCCTTACTGCAGATCTAGTTAGAATGGGCCTAGGATCCGGGAAAACCAGATGCCAAGTGGGATTTGGCAAACGTAGCTTGCTTTGCAGAACCTGGTGTTTGGGGGTTAGGTTTTAGGCCCCTCCAGGAAGGCTGGTCGTTCGAACTTCTCACCCCGCGGCCCACTCCTCGTGAGTTTTTCTAGTCTGAATGTTTTATGTTTTGTTTTTTGTTTTCGATTTGGTTTTGGTCAGTTTGAGGTCTGTGTCGTGTCCTGCCAGTGACGGATCATGTTTGGGCGCTGGAAGAAGCGGGCTTTTGGGGCGCCACTACCTCGGCCCCGGCCCCTAACCGCTTTCCAGACTCCGCCTTCTCGGGTTCTCGGGTTACTGGAGTGGGTGTTCCAGCGCTTCGGGTGCACCTGCTCCTTCCTTTCCATATCACCTTCCTGCTGGGGGCCACTGAGCACCATTGTAATATCGAGGTTTTGAACTGAAGGTAGACCTTGTGTTCATGTGACCAGGGTATTTTATGATGAAGTACAGTAGCTAGCTTTTAAACAAGCGAACTTTTTTTTATCATCAGATATACAAAGTTCTTAAATAGTTTGAGTGACAGGAAGTTACTGACTTGATAATCAGAAAAGTAAATTTTGGCATGGATTTTTAAATTATAATTAGGGTTAACCGTTTTCATTATACTATTCCAAAGTAGATATTCCAATAACACTTTGCTGTTTGGTAGGGTTTTAGAAGTTTGGGGCATTTAAACATATATGTATATCACATTTACTAAGAAGACTGAGGTAACTTGAGTTTAAAATATTGATAATATGTATTTTTTCTCTTCTGTTGATTTTCTAAACATATTTCAAACCATACATAATGTATTTGTTATACTTCGTAGTGTAAGTAAAGAATTTACTAAAGTGATTTTTTAAAAAAAATCCTAAGCAGGCAACAGCTTTGAAGTGTGGAGCAGGAAAGGAGCCGTTTCTGAGCTGCAAAAACTAGTTTCTAAACAGGTAATTTGACATCATTTTTTATATATATAATTGGCCTTTGTATTATAGTTGAAGGAGATTATGATGGAGACTGCTATTAATATCAAAGTAGCAGTGCACGATTGAGGACCCTCTCTGTTTAGTAAACATTCTGGGTTTGCTACCCTGTTTGCCTGCTTTTTGGCGTGCCACTTTGGTCTCCCTTCACACCTTTCTCAGAAAAGAGCCATACCATTCCTAATTACTAAGCACTAGAATGGTTTATGCAGTACTTCTTGAAATTTGTCTTCACAGAATTTCTTCAGCCCATTCAAGTTTGAATTTGTCATATAACAACTCTTCGAATAGCCTCTGTTTCCAAACCCTTTTAATCTAAAGTTATCTTCTTGTACAGTTTTTATTAATTGGCTGTTTATTTTTTATTCGTGAACTCCTCTACTTCTTGAACTTGTTATACCTTAACTGAAGTTCTTTTAGTTGTTTAAAATTACTTTAAACCTTAGTTTTTGTACATAGCACATTGTCATATGCTGGTTATATAAAGGTATTCTCCCAGCTGCTTGGGAGGCTGAGGTGGGAGAATCCCATGAGTCCAGGAGATTGAGGCTGCAGTGAGCTATGATCACACTGCTGCAGTCCAGCCTGGGCAACAGAGTGAGACCTTATCGCTGGGGGGGAAAAAATTAAATAACTAAAGGGTGAGAATGAGAAGAAATTTTATAAAAAGCATTTAGAAATAAGTGTTCTTTTAAAAACAAACCTCGGGAAGAATCTGAATTCAATTTACTGTTAAAATTTTCAGAAAGTCCATTTCAAAATTTGTTTAATATGTATCTTTCTTTCTATAAAAGCAGATGGATTTTTAGCTCCCCTATGAGGACCTGAAATGAGGCTATCATGAGAAAATAAAAATTGGTAGTTGATTTATATCTTAATTGTAATTCTCAGTGTTTTAGTGGTTTTTTTGTTTGTTTTTTAAACTGGAACACTGTAACAAAATAGGACAAGAAATATTAAACTGAGGGGAAAGGTCAAATGTGAGTGTGTATATGAGAGTTTTTAACGCTAGAGTGATTGGTGTATAATAGGCATTGTAAAATAGAATTGTAAAATCAGTGATAGTTTTCCTTTTAGCACATTAGAGAAGATGGGTAAGAGGAATAAAAAATACAGTACTTGTGTTAACTCACATTGGAAGGCCTGGGTTTTTGCAATAGGGGTTTGGCCATTTGTTCCTGAAGGAGTCAAATGGATTTGAGACTTATAAAAAAATTAGAAAGGGTGTGGGATAATTACACTGGCGAATTCAGTAAGAAGCCAATAAGAGATACATAGTGATACCCTCATTTTTACAAATTTAATTGAGCGTCTACAACGTGCTGTGTAATGACTGTAAAGTACTAGACATATGGCAATGAGTGAAACAGACAAGGTGCCTTACCTCATGGAGTAAACGTAGAGTTTGAAAGTGTGTGTGTGTGTGTGTGTGTGTGTGTGTGTGTAGTATAGTATACCTTATTAGTGGACACAGTTCATGACATTTTATGACTATTTCTCCACTGTTTTGACAGTTTGCGAGTAGAAGCAGAAAAAGCAGGTAGTGGGGTTTATCCAGAATTGAGTTGAGTGAATGGATGGGGAAGTCAAGAATGACTTACTTGGGTTTGAGTTTCAGTAAGGATGCAAGGTATTAATGCATTCAGGTAGAAAGAACTGATCAAGGGAATGGTAGTATACAGTAGGGCCAACAGTAGGTTCAGCAGGAATGAGAAGTGAGAAGTAGAATGCAAGTACTTATGATCATAAAAAGAAATTTTAAAAGTTTAGGATCTTGAACAAATTACCACTTCAGAGGAGAAAAAAAGTGTTAGAGAAGATGAGATAGACATTGGAATTGAGACCAAAGTCTTAGAAAAATCATTGCAAATGTTCAGGTCATGAAAGCAGGGAATGAAGGGGAAAATGAAACCATGTGCTACTTGTTATCAAGAAAAATGCAAGACTGTCTTGAGTAGATATTTCCAGAGGCGGTTGAGTAATTTAATGCCATTTGACAAATATTATCTAAAGTTTAAAGATTTTAGGAAAATAATTTTTTGATTCCTTGATTTTTTTTTTAAATTTCTTCATCCTGTATTCCTATTTCAAAGGTAAACTTTAGTCATAGGCATATCATGGTGATTAATGCAGTGATATTCTACGTAGACGTATGTAATACTTCTTTATAGTGAGAATCCTGTAACAGGGTTTTCTTCAAAAAGATCAATTACTGAAAATAGCTTAAAATTGCCATAGTGAGTTTTCATTTTATATCTTTGTAAATAAGGTAAAGAATCCCAGTAAGGCTGTCAAAAATAGCTAAATGAGACTTACACATTATAGTTTCAGCTTCATTTAGTAGGACAAAGTATGAAAGGAAGTGCTTGTTTAAAGTAGAAGAATTTTATTTTTATCCCTATTCAGCTGCTCATTCTATATCATCCGTCACTTGCATCATTTTCTAATAGCTTCAGCTTTCTTATCTTATTGTCTTTCTATTAAACCTGCCTGGCAAAATCCCGACTTTGGGTGGATTCGGTGGAGTGTTTTATTGAGGCTTGTGAGCACTGCTGGAAAAAAATATCTGTAGTGCATGTTAGTGATATCAATGAATAGTCTTTGGTTTCACCTGAGTCCTTAGTGCTGCCCACAGTCATTCTCTGTTCCCTGCTCTTCTCAGATCTCTCAGACACTGCCATCTCACCCTCTCATATTTAATGTACAGTCCTTCCTAGTTCAAATCACTTATGAACTCCCTCAACTTCCGGCTACCAAATCTGCCAACCACCCTCTAACCTATTCATTCCATCCTTTTTTTCTTTCCTTTTGTTTCAGTGAAAAAGGTGTTCCTCTTCCTGCCTAAAGCTAATCATGTTTCTTTTGCCCTGGATCCCAATGGCTTCCATTTTCTCATATGCCACATGCTATTTGCTTATCTCTTTCCTCTTCTGCATTTTTAGTATCTCCCTCTTGCCCAACAAATTTTAAACATGCTCAAGATACTTCCATTCTAATAAAACTTAGTTCTTGATCATCTCTGCTTGCTTCCCTTTGTAGACTGATTCCTTAAAAATGTTACCGGATGAGTTCCTTTATTTTTTCCCCTTCCTCTCAATAATGCATTCCATTTTTGGTACTGACCCTCACCACCTCTACTGAAATTTCTTACCAGCTCATCAGTAACCTTATTGCTAAATACAAGTGGACATCTCTCATAACTTCTCTTATTTGACAAGGTAACATTTGGTTTCTTATCACAGCCTCAATACACTTTTCTTCTCTTAGCACAGTCTCCTGGTTTCCCTCCTGTCTTTCTGTTACACCTCTATGTCCTTTTCCTGTGCCTTTCTCTTTAATACAGTGTCTTTTAAGATCTAATCTTCTCTCTTTGTCTTCTCCCTGAGCCCTCTGTGCCATTCACGTACTTTTATGAGTGGATGAATTGCAAGTTTCTCTCCAGCCCAGATTTCTCTTGAGAGATAGATCAGTATTTGTCCACTAGAATAATGTAATTGGATATACCATAGGCATCTCAAACCCAACATTTCCAAAACCGAACTCATCATCCTCTTCTCTCAACAACTTGCTCCTTTTCTAATCACTTTGCCTGTGTCATCACATACCCAATTGCTAGAAACCTCAGGCTCATCCTTTAACTCCTTAGTTCCTCATCTCCCACATGCTAATACAGTAATCTGCCCTTTTCCACGGGGGATACCTTCCAAAGACCCGCCCCCAGTGGATGCCTGAAACCACAGATAGTACTGAACTCTGTATATGTATTTTTTCCTGTATGTGTATACCTGTGATAAAGTTTAATTTATAAATTAGGCCCAGAAGAGATTAACAATAATAACTAATAATAGAACAATTAAAACAACATATAGTAATAAAAGTTAAATGAATGTGGTTTCTTTCTGTCTCAGAGTATCATATTGTGTTGTACTCATCTATTTTGTGATAATGATTGATCACGGATGACTGAAATTTTGGAAAGTGAAGCTTAGGATAAGGGGAGCTATAGTCACCAAGTTCTGTTGATTCTGCTGCAGAAATCTTACTTAAATTATCTTCTCTACATCCCTAGTCTTTTGATTGTTGGAAGTCTTTCTGTACTTCTGAATACTAGTTTATGTTAACGTGCCTAGAGAATAAAATTTAGAAGGCAGAGATCCTGTATTTTTAATGGTGACTTTGAGGTGGTTAGAGTGGTTAGCATGGAGAAGAGAGAAATGACTTACCATTATTTTCTAACTCTTACAGGGAGAGGTATTTATTGTCTTTGAGAAATCTTATGAATATCGATATATTTTCCCTCCTAATTTACATTTTAAAACAATTTGCTTCAGGTACTTTTAAATATGGTATCACTCTGTTGCATGTTTTTTTTTACTTCTTTAATATTACATATTACGTCAGTACATCTAGAGAACAGTAGTTGTGAAATGTTTCATTTAAATGAGTTGTTTCAGTTCACTGAACATACCTCTCTAAGGGTATTAATTTTTTAAAAAGTTTTAAAATTATTTCTAGAATAAAAAATAATGTAAACTATTGCTGAAAACATAAGACACAGAAAAGAGGAAGACTCATCACATTCCCACCCTAATAATTGCTTTCATAAAAGTATTTTGATATATTTTCTTATTTTTTTGTTTAAAAAAACTAGATACAATTTCCATATTGCTTTTTTTCCTCTTTTATGATTTTCCCCACATTATCAGTACAGGCAGTATTATCCAGCCTTCATAATTAAATGTTTTGAAGAATACTTAGTCTTCTGCCCCGTGGGTGTAGGACAGTTTGCCTAATAGCATTCATCTTGTCATTTGACATTTAGTTATTTTTCAGTTTATCACAATTGAATAATAAACAACTTCATTATAGTTTTTCCTCCCCCATATTTAAGGTTTTTTTCTTAGATTAGATACGGAGAGAGGGAATTACTCAGTCAAGAACTCAGTTTTAGTTCTTGATGTAGTATTGCCAAAATAGTTTCCAGAAAGGTTATGTTTACCAGTTTACATTCTCACTATAGTGTCTGAGAGTTCTAGTTTCATTTTGCTGTCATCAGGATTAGGTAACATGTAATTTATATGAAATTTAGCAAATTTAATACTGCCTTATTTTAAGGGAGTATTTATTGCAGCTGGACTTTATACATTCTTATTATTTTGTATTTACTAGGTTTTTTTTGTAAATTACCTGTTTGAGCTTATTTTGCTTGTTTTTTAGACAAGTTCTTCATATGATAAAGGTATTGACTGTGTACTTTGTATTTCTTTCAGATTTTTTTTCCCCAGTTTGTCATTTACTGTTTATTTACTTTTATGTGAACAAAATCTGTTGAACTTTTTCTTTCTTTTTTTTTTGAGACAGAGTCTCACTCTCTTGCCTGGGGCGAGTGCCATGGCGTCAGCCTAGCTCACAGCAACCTCAGACTCCCGGGCTCGAGCAATCCCACTGTCTCAGCCTCCCGAGTAGCTGGGACTACAGGCATGCGCCACCATGCCCGGCTAATTTTTTCTATATATATTTTTAGCTGTCCAATTAATTTCTTTCTATTTTTGGTAGAGACGGGGTCTCGCTCTTGCTCAGGCTGGTCTCGAACTCCCGAGCTCAGGACGATCTGCCCACCTCGGCCTCCCAGAGTGCTAGGATTACAGGCGCGAGCCACCGCGCCCGGCAACTTTTTCTTTCTTTATGTTCTAAATTTAGTAAGATCTCTGTTCTTACTAAAGTAAGTCTTTAGTAAGTCCATTCTATTTGCTTGTTTGTCTTTTTTAAAGCTTATTTGATTTTTTAAAATCGTATCTATTTTTAATTTGCTTACTATTTTGGTGTTATAAGGCAGCCTTTCTCAATGGGAAGAGAATTAAGTTTTAATGCTCTAAGGCATCTGTTGTTTAATGTGAATTAACTTCTGTGTGCCTGAGATGGTACTAGATATACCCTCCCTGGCAGAATTGAGAAAATAATGACTCAGATCATTTTTCTGTGTTCTGTGATTGAAATGAAGAATACTGTTAATAGTTAAGGAAAAACTGTTAAAGCTCTAAATAAATCTTTTTCAAAATTGTTAGTAAATTGTCCTATCAATTGAACACTCCACATCATGGAATTGTGAGAATTAAATGATATGGACATAAAATATTTAACATAGTGATTAGCATATATGTAATAGTAAGCAAAATAAATGTTATCTGTGATTAACTTTTAAATATTTCTGTTGGGTATATTGGAGAATTTTTGTTCTTGGCCTGGTACTAATTTAACCATTTGCACAGCATGGTTGAAACTTGGATTTTCTTCTATCCTCCTGACCTCTGTTGCTACTCTTGGTTTTATTTTTAAGATGTTAAAAATTTTTTTCTGACTTATTTATTCTTCCAGATGAATTTCAGAATCATTTTGTCAAGTTCCAAGAAGAATCCCACTGGGATTCTGTAGTTAATGGGATCAGTTAGGATCTTAGAATCAGAGCAACAATTTGTATTTCTTTTTGCCATTTTTAGCTGAATGACCTTGGCAAAAGTATCTCTTTGGAATGTTAGCATTTTTGTTTATAGTTTAATGGCTTTCCCTGCCCTTGGAATTTTAGATAAAATTATCTCAACCTCTCCTCCTTCACCTACACCTGTTCAACCTGTACAAAATCCACAGCTAGTGGAAATCCAAAGTTTTCCATAAGATTATGTAGAAATCTTATTTTCTCATGACCATCTCTTCACTGAACCTCTGCTTCCACCATTGCTGCTTCTGTTTTTCATCTCTTTGACTCAGGTATGAAATTCAGCCCCTTTCTTGATTTTCACATACATGAACAAAAATCCCACTTATTTTTTGTGGGGAACATTTGAGTTTGGTAGTCTTTACCAAGATTTAGGGACAGCTATGAGGTAGCAGTAATGCAAATTAAAACAGGACAATAAGCATCACTATTCTTAAAATGTCTTTTAGCCACTGTATTCTTGGATTATGTTGGCCATTTACCACCCAGTCCTGCTTCTCTCTCCCCACCTTCTCATCATCTTGCTTGCCATTCTGTTGTACCTTCCTTCCTGTTAAAATCAAAACGTTTTCTTTGTTTCATGCAAAGCAGGTCTACCCTTTTTGAATCTTTGGCGCAAAACTAATGCCCATGTCCTTAGGGTATGACCTTTATACCAAGGTCATTGTCAGAACAGAGACACTTTATTTCTTTCCTAAGGGAAGTTCTAGTTCTAGCTGTATATAATTTCCTTCTTACCTCATTGCTCTACCTTTTAAGAATGTGTTGGATAAATTAAGTAATCTTACAGCCTGCAGGCCAACGTACATAGTATGTATTCAGAAGTTTTCCTTCCCTTCTCCATCACTCTAGCTACTTAACTCATGTTAATATAGCACATCTATAGCAGCTAATCAATTTGTGATGTGTGGTTTAGCGTGCCTTGTTGTAGCTATAAAATCAGCATTTTAGAGATTCCTTTATATTGCTAAACTTCATGGAATGACTTAAAAATTGAAGTTTGTTTTTGTGTGTTAAAAAGCAGTTTTTACTTGTTTCACAGAGAATTGTTACAGCCAGTATGGCCACAGGAGGAGGTCCTTTTGAAGACGGCATGAATGATCAGGATTTACCAAACTGGAGCAATGAAAGTGTTGATGACCGACTCAACAATATGGTATGATATTTTACTATTGATGGTGTGTTGCTGACTACAGTATTAAAATGCAGCTTTCCCCTGACCGAGTCTAACTCACCGAAACTCTTTGTAAATACTTGCTGGCCAAATATAAAGGGACACCGGGCTATTTATTACGTTAGTTGAAAACACTTTGGTTGCAGGGAACAGAAAACAACTTGAGTTAGCTTAAACCAAAAAAGCAGATTTATTACAAGGATATAAAGGTGTTTTATGGAAACCATGTTAAAGGAATACAGCTGGGTTTTAGGAAGGGACTGGAAAAAGGAACTAGAAAGTTGTCAGGAATTACTTTTTCACTAGCCTAACTCTGCTTCCGAGTGCCTCTGCCTAACACAACTTTTTCTTCACAGACCAGCTTTCTCTCCTCCTCTGGTCCACATGCTATACTGTGGCTGTCCCATCATTCTCAAGTTTTCAGCTTTGGCTGCTATTAAAAATACTGACTAGTTATCTCCTAGTTCTAATTTTAAATTTTAAAGTATGATTATCCAAATTTGGATTATATATGTATTTCTTTTTCCAATAATGTATGGCCAGGATGGGGTGGATTAAATAGTATGAAAGGTTGGCAGGAGCCACCCACTCGTGGATTGGGTGGAGAGACAGTTCGTAGAGAAGGGAGTTTTATTATAAATGAGAAAAATATCCCAAGTGACTCTACTATATCAGTAACTAAAAGATTCTCTTCCAGTATGGATAAGGTAGGAATTATAGACCTTTTCATTGAATGAATTAGATTATGTGGCTATAGCTAAGTCAATAAAGATGTTTTCTAGTTAAGACAATAAGCACTCTTTGTCATTCCATATTAGATATTATCATGTAGTACATTTTTGCCTATAAAATAATAATAGGCATATTTAATGCTTGCTAAATGCTAGGCACTAAATGCTAAGCTAGATGTTTTATGTATGTTTTAATCCTATTTTAAAGGTGACACTATTTTGGAGATTAGGAAATTGAGACTATGGGAAGTTAAGTAAACTAGGGTCACACAATGGAGTGTTTCTTCAGTAAACAGTAATCACTTTAGAACCCAGGCTGATTCCGGATCTGTATCCTTTTCACTATACATACTGACTTAAATCTAAGGGTGGCCAGTAAAGGTATGTATAATTTATTTCGCTATTCAATTTATAAAGAGAAAAGAATAATTTTTAAATATGCCTTTGAAAATATTCATATTGACTCTAGCATTGGGATTTGGGGATTTGTATTCATTAATGATCTGTGATAGGAAAGTAATCTGTTTCTAAAGGATAGGCTATAAAATTAGGATAAATGTAATGAGGGAAAAATGGGTTAATAGAAGTAAATAATTGTCCCTAAGCATATATACTTAATGTGAAAAATGTTTTGTCATTTTTAATTTTAAGACCAAAATTTTTTAAGCATACCAAATTATTTTCCTGGTTTGATAGAGGCCAGATTAACTTGTGCTTTTACTTTTTTAAAGGATTGGAGTGGCCAACAGAAGAAAGCAAATAGATCATCAGAAAAGAATAAGAAAAAGTTTGGTGTAGAAAGTGATAAAAGGGTAACTAATGATATTTCTCCGGAGTCATCACCAGGAGTTGGAAGGCGAAGAACAAAGACTCCACATACGTTTCCACACAGTAGATATATGACTCAGATGTCTGTCCCAGAGCAGGCAGAATTAGAGAAACTTAAACAGCGGATAAACTTCAGTGATTTAGATCAGGTTTGTGAATTATTTTAAAAATCAAGTTATGACTATGGGAAATACTTGAAATGTATTAAATAATTTGTTTTAGGAATAAAAATTGAGCTGTTTATTTTCTTTAGTTTCTGTGCATATGGAAAGAATTTAATCAGTGATGGTGATACTATGCTATGTCCTTTGGAGGAAAATGAAATCCTGTTTCTAAACTTGCTAAAGAAAAGTATTTCTGGATTTTATTACTATGTTATATGACCAACTTAAGTGATTTCATTATGAAACTAAATTTTAAATTTTAGTAGCTCGATAAAGTTGCTATTAAGTAAATGGAAAGATCCAGTTTATTATATTTATCGTTGATTAAGTGTGGGATGTGCTGGATTACCTCAAATCTGGAATAAAACTATTTTGTATTTATAATCACTGAAATAAAGTTTAAATCTGAAAGCAAGTAGACTTGATAATGAACTCTTGACAAATATTTTACTATCACATCTGTGCTTTGCAGAGATACCCAGGTTTCCAAATATGCAGAAAGGTAGATTCAAGTCTAATATGACAATGGTGGTAATCATATATCATTTACATCTATTTAATAATTATTGAACACTTAACTGTATGCCAGGCACTTAGCTGAATGCTTTTTGAGACAGTGTTTCATATAGACACATCTTTCTGCTAATGTTCATATTAATTCATTCATTGGGCCCAAAGTCTATAAAAATTCTGTTAGCAAGTAACAAATAGCAATATGAGTTATAAAAGTGGTCCATAGTCCTGCTACAGGTTGAGCATCCCTAATTTGAAAATCAGAAATCTGAAATGCTTAAAAATCCAAAATTTTTGGAGTGCCAACATGATGCCACAAGTGGAAAATTCCATACCTGACCTTATGTGATGGGTTGCAGTAAAAATGTCCTATCTTTGTTTCACGCACAAAATTATTTAAAATATTGTATAAAATTATACTCAGGCTATGTGTATAATGCATATATGAAACAAATGAACTTCATGTTTAGACTTGGGTTCCATCCCCAGATATGTCATTTTGTATATGCAAATATCCCAAAATCTGAAAAAATTTGAAATCTATAACACTTCTGGTCCCAGGCATTTCTGATAAGAGATACTCAGTCTGTACTTTGTTTAGACTAATCTTGTTCATATTTATTAGCTGAATTGTGTCAACAAAATGAGGACTAGGAGATGCTAATCAAATTTTGGTATGTTAATAATGGAACTTTGTAGATCTGAATCTCTTTCATAAGTTACTACAAAGCTGTTTTTATGTATCACCTGAATCAGTATCTGATGATGAAACTAAGAACATTGGGATTTTTTAAAAAATACGTTGAAAGGTTAATGTTTGTGTGATTTGATTTCTTTTTCATATATAGAGAAGCATTGGAAGTGATTCTCAAGGTAGAGCAACAGCTGCTAACAACAAACGTCAGCTTAGTGAAAACCGAAAGCCCTTCAACTTTTTGCCTATGCAGATTAATACTAACAAGAGCAAAGATACAGCTACAAGCCCTCCAAAGAGAGAAACTATTGGATCAGCACAATGTAAAGAGTTGTTTGCTTCTGCTCTAAGTAATGACCTTTTGCAAAACTGTCAAGTCTCTGAAGAAGATGGGAGAGGAGAACCTGCAATGGAGAGCAGTCAGGTGATAAAATTTGTTTCTTTTCCTCATTGTTTTCACAAACCTCAAAGTATAAACATTACGATTTTAAAAATTATGTTATACATGTAGGAATTTTAGTTAGGTGGAATGAAAGTATTTCCCTGACCCTCCTCTTTAATCTACCAGATTTATTTTAAATGGAGTAATTTTTTTTTAATACAAAGTGATTGTAGACATGGCATATTCAGGCTAATTAAGGCTTCTTTTTATTTGCTAAAAACTGTGTTGCCCATTTGTAGTAAAGGGGGACTGGGAGCAAAGTGATTAATGGATTTTTTGTAAGAATTTTTTAAAATGGTGATATAATTCTTTTGAAAAGTACTTTCAATAGCTTATATAAGTAAATAATTTATTAATAAAGAAATATGTAAACATTAGAAGGAAAATTTATAGAAAGAATATTTAGTTTGGTGTGCAGTTCGTACAGGTAATGTAGATTAAAATAATTTCGAAATTTATTTTTAAATTGACAGTGATTGAAGTTTTCAGTGTTATCAATTATGTTTTGATTAAAATCTAAGTTGGATTCAGATTTTTGGCATGTATGAATTCACACAATAAACCTAGAAATATATTTGGTTATTATCTTTGAAATAAAAATGTATAAAACTGTTGCTGTTGAGTTAATTAGACTCAGTTTTATATATTGTGTATTTTCATGCTTATTTTTCTTTTAATATTTCCCCTGCAGATTGTAAGCAGGCTTGTTCAAATTCGTGATTATATTACTAAAGCAAGTTCCATGCGGGAAGATCTTGTGGAGAAAAATGAAAGATCTGCTAATGTTGAGCGCCTTACTCATCTAATAGATCACCTTAAAGAACAAGAAAAGTCATATATGAAATTTCTCCAAAAAATCCTAGTAAGTTTTAGACCTTTTTAATCATGTATTGAGTTATTTTTGTGGTATATCAGTATATATATATACTGATAACATTCTGATGCCACCCCAGAGGAGTTCATATATTTTCAAAAAATCGTGTCATCCATTATAACATTTTATTGCCCTTTCTAATAGTTGTATGATTTATACCACTAAAATATTTCAGGCTAGAGAAAATGAGGAGGAGGATGTTCGGACTATAGATTCAGCTGTGGGATCTGGTTCTGTAGCTGAGAGCACATCGCTAAACATAGATGTGCAGTCTGAGGCTTCAGATACCACGGTAAGCGGCTTTTTGGTAATTAATGTGCTGGAAATGAAGATTTAAACTTTTTCCCCAATTTTCAAGATGGTATTTTTTAGGTATTCCTTAATGAAAAATGTATTCCAGGGAAGAAACCTTCAAATTGTTAATGCTGTATATATTCTTCTGTGTTTAATCAACAGACATTTACAAGTTTTATTTATTAACATTAAAAATAGTTTTAGTGGTTAATTTGAAAATCCAGTGATTTTTGATTGTCAACTTACAGAAACATTGTTTTTCTAGTTTCGTTAAGCACAACTTTGCTAATTTTAAGAAGCTTTGGGAAAGTTAAAATTAATTGTGAATATGAGGGCTATAGGTATCATTAGTGATTATTTAGCATATGGTCTGTTGGAAAAGTCTCCCAAGTTCCTTTGCCACCAAAGGCTCTTTAAAGGTATTAGAATTTTTGGTTTCTCAGTTTCTAGTCTGGTACAGTAGCAAAATTAGATGACTGAAAAAATGAGTTAAAGGCTAGTAAACGGGAAAAGGATAGCATTTACATTGTGATTTATTCACAGAATAGTACTATAATTTCTGACTCTGCAAAATCAAATTTATGAAAATTCTGTTTTTAGGAAAAATATGTAGGAATTTACAAAACTTTGAGGAAAGATTTATAAAATAAACTTAGATTTTAGTTTGCTTCTAAATTAGTGGGCTTTTAAGCATTTCTAATAGATGAGCTTATAACCATGCACTCGTAAACTTTAAAACCTATAACAGACCAGTAAAGCTTTTCTTTTGAGAAGATAACCTTGTATATCTTTTACTTTTGTGGTATGTATATCTTTTACTTTTGTGGTATGTTCCAGAATACCATTCAGCATCAGGAATTTGAGGGTTTGTTTCCTTTTAGTATTGGTCTGCATAGTTTCTTATCTGACTCCTTTCTCTTCCCTACCCTTCTTAATTTGAAGAGGAAATCTGAATTTTTTTTCTCTGCATTATTTTCACCAGGAGACACTCAGAGGGTCTGATCCAAACAGTTGTTGAAGAATGGATTCTACTGTGGGGAAATTGTTTTTCTAATGACAGTAGTGCTGGGAATAATTTTTTCCTTCTATTCCAGCAGAAATCAAAGGGTTGGGGCAATGTGGGTAAAGGAATTATGTTGGGGAGGGTGGAAATTGTATAGTTGATTATTATAATTTAGATACTGGCATTGAAACTATTCACTATGCTGAGACTTTCCTTCATAATGAAATTTCCTTTCAACATGAAATCATAACATAAAATCATGAAAGTTGATTAGTAACATGTAGCAGAATAAATGTTAAAATGTGCTTTAGCAGTTGTTGTATAGCTTGGAAATTGCCTAGGATATGATACTTGTTTAATTACACTAAGCAACAGTCTAGTCTATAGAAACTTAAAAGTCTAATTAAGTTAAACTTAATTGGGGGTGGTGGTGGATTATTTTTTTAAAAAAAAGATGGACTGGTAAATTTTTTGTATTTACAAGGCTGGCTTATATGTTAAACAGGAGTTTGTGTTAAGAAATTAATATGCTACACTATTTAATAAAGGAGGCATCTTTTAGTCTGAGAATTCGGCCGTGCATTGAGGACAAACTAGGGAATTCAGCTTCACAAGAACAGGTTTCAGACATTGACGTTACTACAAGTCCAAAAGGGAAAGGTGACAGACCTCCTCAGAATGACAGGGAACTGAGGCCTAATAGGAAATATAGCCGAAAACGTGGATTTCCCTCAAAGGTATACTTCATAATATTAACTTGGGAAGTCTAAATGAGCACCTCTTGTTCATATTTCCTCTACCGTATTTACTTCTCTGTTACTGCTATTACTCTTACATATATAAATTATTAATATGGTTAATTATCATACTGTAATTTGCTTTAGTAAAATGCTGTCCCTTGGTTGTTATCATTTCTTAGTTCTTTTTTATATATCTCTCTGTGGATTATATCTGATAGCTGTTTTTAATTTACATTAACAAAGGTTTCAAAATGTTACTCGTTTCCTTTTGAACCCTTTGAGGGTTCAAAATATAACATAATCTTAAACCTCCACATCAGTTGCCTTTTGTTTCTGATATTTGTGTTTATGAATTAAGATAGTGCTTTTAATTTTTGTCTTATTTCCTGTGGTCATCCATTAAAGAAAAAATAGAGCAAGCTATTAGCTTTCCTGTCTTTGTAAGAATGAAATGCTTATGTGTGTGTGGGTGTATGTATTTTTTTTTTTGGTTTATGTTTTTGTTGTTGGAAACGCCTTTCATTCTTTTTTTTAAAAAATATGTATCCAGTTGGCTTTTTTGCTAATGTTTTTACTAGTTTTTCTCCAATGTTTGTTTTAAATATCTTTTTAATTTTTCATGAGTTGGATAAAGGAATTCAAGATAGGTTTAAAGACAACTATTTGTAGTTCCACTTAAAACAGTTTGAATAAAAGTAGCATTTATGAAAGTGCTCATCTTCTTTTGGCAAGAGCAAAGTATTAATAATTGACTATAGACAAGACTACTTTTGTATTTTTTTGTTTCTAGTTTATTACCAGACTAGTCTTTCTTTTCTGTTTTGTAGCTATTTTATGTGGGTTTTTTGTGTGTGTATGGCTGTTTAAAAATGGCAAAACTTAACTTCCAGGTATTTTGGCAGTTTGTTTTTTTGGTTTGCTTTTTCTGGCTCCCACGGGAATTTGAGGATGAAGTTTGAAATTAGTTATGGGGATCTTACTACATAAAATGTTTAGGAAAAGGTGCCCCAGTTCAACAGAAAAGTAAATAAAATAGCTGATTGCTTTAAAAACTAGTAGTGTTAGGGAAGAGCCAATGAACCTGAACCCGATAATATCTTTGGAATTTTGTTCTTCTCCTAATCCTTCTGAACAGTGACAGACAAAATACAGGAGTCGACAGTTATCATAGCATAGTATCTGCCAGTTCTTTTTTCACCTAACGCATTATATTTACTTTTAAAAACCACTTTTCTGTTTTTAAGTTTCTTTGAATAATGTCCTTATAAATGAAGATTATTCTTTCTTCAACTTGCGTCTTGGATTTTATTCCAATTTGACTTTTTTTAATCTTCATTCTTAAGGCCATCTCAGTGTAGTTCTATTAGTACTCTATTCATAAAATGATTTTAATTTCTTATAAAAAATCTTAACTCCTACTACCTAACTTTATTTTTTCTCTGCTCTGCAGGATCTGTTATTCTTACTACCTCATCCTCATTCCCTCCTTGGAATCCTTTCAAAATGTAGTATCCTGTTAGAACAGTTAAAAAAAAAAAAAAAATTTGAGGTCTTACATGAGATTCAGAGTTGAAAGCAGCCTGCGAGTTATACTTGATATGAAATGATTGATGTTCTAGAGCTACCTCCAAGAGCAGATTCCATTTTATGGAATATTTTATAGACATGATGACACTTCCCATAATTTTACAAAAGACACCTTTGACAAGTATCCATGCCCTCTGTTGCTTTCCCACACTAATCACCCATACCCCATCTTGGCTCTTAGAGAACTTAGAAGCTTTCTTTATACCATATACCTTTGTTTTGCCATTATTTTCATCATTTCTAGTTATTTCATGTGAGCTAGACTTGTCACCCAAACTAGCTATGCTTCTTTAGAGATTGTTTCTTATACCTCTTGTTTAGAACCCAAGCACATAATTTTGGGGCAGACAGTATGATGTAAAGAATAAAGAACATTAAACTAGAGCCTAGGAACCTGACTTCTCCTAACTGTGACATTGGATAAATCATAGCTTTGTATTCTCTGGGCTTATAGTTCCTCACCTTTCACATGAAAAAAATTGGAGTACGTAATTGTCAGAAGCTGTAAAAATATATTTGGATCCATGAATAATTATTAGCGGTACCTCAGGAGTAGATAAAAGGAAGATTTTGGATTTTCTGAAATTGGACTGTTACATATATGCAATTCAAGATTTCATGCCTAAGTTATTTTTTTAATCTGCAAACTAAAAATGTAGTTGGTGAAGGTGACTCAAAATAAGTTTAAATAAAAATAAGTGTTTGAAGGATGGCTATATTCCTAGTATCCTTTTTGGAATTCTATTCTAAGTACCATCTTCTTGGCATGTTCTTATTCCTAGATATTTTTATTTCTATTTTCTCATCTTCTTGTTCTTTGTATTTGACCATAGTCCCCATCCCCTTCCATTGGCTCAGCTTTTCTAAGTATCAGTCTGAAATTTTATTTATATGTATACAAAAGTTATTAAGCGGTAATAATACTCCACTAATTTCAAAAGTTGTTGGAAATTCATTTTTGGATTAGTGAAAAATCTGAAGATAATTGTGTTTATTTTAATAAAAAGTTTAGAATTTATTAGGGCATCACAATTTTGAAAATAAATTTGGCTAACAAGGATTGAAGAAGTTTTTTAAAAGTTTGCTTTTTAAAAAGTAAAACTGTATACTATTAAATTGTTTAATAAACTCTTGGCCGGGCGTGGTGGCTCATGCCTGTAATCCTAGCACTCTGGGAGGCCGAGGCGGGCGGATTGTTTGAGCTCAGGAGTTCGAAACCAGCCTGAGCAAAAGCGAGACCCCGTCTCTACTAGATTGAAAGAAATTAATTGGACAACTAAAAATATATAGAAAAAAATTAACCGAGCGTGGTGGCGCATGCCTGTAGTCCCAGCTACTTGGGAGTCTGAGGCAGAAGGATTGCTTGAGCCCAGGAGTTTGAGGTTGCTGTGAGCTTGGCTGATGCCACGGCACTGTAGCCCAGGCAACACAGCGAGACTCTGTCTCAAAAAAAAAAAAAAAAAAAATTGTTTAATAAACTCTTTAAGATTGTTTTAAGGTAACCCTGAGTCTAAGCTATTTTGGGGAGGTGAGAAGATCATAAATTAGGTGGAAATACTCATTCTTTAGGGTTTTTTTCCCACCTAGATGACTTTTTAAAATTTGCGTATTATTTTTTTCTCCTAGTTGTCATTTATACTTTGCCAGAGGAGTATTTGATTGATATCAACCCGGAGAGATTTCTCTGAGCCATTCCATTGATACCTGTACCTGTTTTGGTTTGGTTTTATGTTTTACCAATGACTTTGATGAAATTATTATGAAATTTTTTTGGATGACTCCTGAGAGGACTAGCTATTGATAGTTATCCCTACCTTTTCAAAAACGTTTTTTTTCTAAGATGTAGGCAGTCTTGAAATAAGACAGAACTAAGAAGGTGAATTTTGACAGGAGTGAATGTAAATCTTGACCAGGTAACTCTACTTGTTAGGATGGGAGAGAACGGAGTTAACAGTAGTTAATTTGAAAAGGGCTTTTCATTTATTAGAAATTCAAGACGATAGAAAAACCTATAATAAATATTGGCTTAACCAAGATCTAGGTGGATATTTCTCTCCCATGTTCATGAAGTCTAGAGATAGTCCAGGAGAGATAAGGTACTGAGCAGATTCCTCTGATGTTTATATCAAATAGTGTAATTATAGCCTACTTCCTATATGATTTTAACTTTCTTGAGTCCTTAGCTTTATGCCATACACTTATTTGTTCACTTATTAATTTTATTTATTTCCAAGTTTCCAAGTCACACTATAAAATGTTGTCATAGTTACTCATGCGTATTCACAATACCGATGACTTCTACTTGGGGAGGTAAATGTAAGAGATTTTTGTGTAGTATTAGTAAGAGATATCACCCTGAAGGGAATTTCTTTTGAACCATTTGTATTCTCCGTAATTTTTCTAGAAATCAAATGTGCATAGGGAATATAGATCAGTGCATTTTTACTTTCAAAAGAAATCCTTGAACTTCTTTGCTCTCCTTAGTAACTTGGGGCAGAGAGAGATGGGCAGGAATCATTTATTTAAAATGTATATAACTCTAAGAAAAATTTGTTAGCAGTGCAGAGTTAAAATTGACTCCGTGCAACAAAGGTGGAATATTTTATGTAAAATCATTGAATTTTTCAAATAAAAGATTTTTTAAAGGTAAATCAATGATGAAAAATACCATTGTGGTATACATTTGATGCGTAATTTGGCTTATAGTGTATTGTTTCCAGGTTGTATTTAAATTTGTCTCTTTGCTTTACTTTTTTTTCTTATTGGATTACATTTTGAATAGTTTTAAGATTACATTTAAAATTTGATTATTTCTTATAATTGGCACCTATTTAATCTTTCTACTTTTAGACAAGGTGATAACCTACCAGCATTTTGGGGAAATTTGGAAGTATTTACTTCTATTTTATGTTGTTGGACTCAGCTGAATGAGTATAATTTAAGAGAAAAAAAAGTAATGTTGCCTTTGATACAGAATATAAAATTTTCTGTTTTGTTATGTGCCTGCTGTGATGCAATTAAAACATTTTTCATAAGATTATCAAATAAAAAATATTTTTAAAATTTCTGTTTTTTATTGGAAATTAGTGGGTTTGCTTGTTTTCTGGGTTTTGTTGTTTGTGATGTTTTAAACATTTCTAGGAGTGGCACAGAAAGATTCTTAGTCTGATCTGTCTTTAAAGAGAGTTTCAGGGTATCAACCCAGTATAACGTGCTCCTACATTTCTGTAGGGCCTGGATCCCTGCAGAATTGTGTGTGTGTGTGTGTGTGTGTGTGTGTGTGTGTGTGTGTGTAACTCCTTTTACCCTCTTGGCCTTCCTGTCTTGACTTTTGTATGCATTTTTCTTTTGTTAATAATTCCTCTTCTTGCTCAGCCTTTGCTTATAGTCTTTTGCTATAAAATTACCCAACTCTTAACATGGCAGGCCGTCTCTGTGTCATCATTCTATTCTAACCCTTTTTTCTTCAAGTCTACTTAAGACTATATCTAGGGTTGTATTATTTAATACTAATTTATTATCTCTATATGTACTTTGCTGTTGATAGTTGAAACAGCAACATGGATTTTAATATTAATAGATGTAAGTATTATTGGTTTTATTTTCCAGGCCAGAGATCCTCAGCAAGAGCCTATGGAAGAGATAGAAAATTTGAAGAAACAACATGATTTATTAAAAAGGATGTTACAACAGCAGGAGCAATTGAGAGCTCTGCAGGGACGACAAGCTGCTCTTCTAGCTTTGCAGCATAAAGCAGAGCAAGCTATTGCTGTGATGGATGATTCTGGTATGCCACAGTCTTAGAATGTTGTTTTTATAAGCAGAGCTCAATAAATAATTGTATTGCAAGGTGGATGCTGGTTGTTATATAATCAGATATTGATTGTTGACTAGTTTAGAAACCTACGTGTGAGGCTTACCCTGTCCTGTACTTTTCTCTGGTTATGCAGAAAAGGTTGCAGGGACAACTCCTGGCCATCATACTGTACGGTGCAGACAGCCAGCTCGCTCTCCTTTTCATCAGAGAGTACCCTTACGAGGTAAAAGCGACAGGCTGTAGTTCTGTTTTTGTACCTCAGACCGATAGGGCCCTTGATGCTTCTATGTCCATTTTTTGTATTTTATTCATGTAGGATTGTTCTTTGCTTGTCTCCCACGGAAGAGTTAAAACCTTAAGTAAGGCAGTGAATAATTTTATAGAGCATTTTTAGTGTTCACAGTTCGTAGTAGCTGTTACTTCAATTAGGTATCCAATTGTATATGCTAGGTCCTTTGAACTATATTTATGAGGTCTGTCTGGAAAGCATCCAGCCATTGTTAATATAATGAGAATATTGTGCAACATAGTTGTAACTTGCAGCCAAGGAGAGTGGACTGTGATGCCCATGCGTGAACAAACGATGACTTCACTATACTAGTCAGTGGGGTGCTAGACACTGTTGAGTGAGCATGTGTGCTGTGTGGCCATTACATTTAAAATGACTGAGTGAGTAGAGCAACGAATCTGCATCAGATTTTATGTTAACTTTGAACATTCCTCAGTGGAAACTATTTGGATGATTCAGAAGGCTTTTGGGGACCATGCAGTGAGTGTAGCACAAATAAAAGTGTGGCACAAACACTTCAAAGATGGTCGAGAATCTGTTGAAAGTGATGCACGTTCTGGAAGGCCTGCAACAAACAGAACACCTGAGAATGTTGAACGTGTACAGATTAGATTAAGAGATGGTGGGAGAATTGTATGAAGTCTCAAGGTGCCTACTTTGAAGGGGACTGAGGCGTCATTGTCCTGTTTACAATGTTTCCTGTATCTTGTATCTTCTTAAGTAGATGCCTCTATTTTTCATATTACATGGCTGGATATTTTCTGGACAGACTTCCTATACTGCTTTAGGAATATGAGGGTTCTTTCTTTTTTTTAATTAAAGAGATAAAATACAGCCTTCCTGAGACTTGGAAATGTTCTTTTCTTCTCCTTCCTTTCATAGCCATGTATGGTTTAGGTGAAAATTGTATTGAATTCTTTAGTATTGAGTCTAATTTTGTAAGTTTATCTCATCACCCTCAAACCTAAGTGTTTTAATTTCTCATTAAATTGAAAATAAGATTGTAACTTACTAAAGCTCAGTAAAACTAAGTTATGTTTTCTAGTAGTTATCCCACCATTCCATTCTAATAATAGTTTACGTTCTTCGATCACTCTGTTTTTGCCAGTGAGTTTGGGTCCTCACTGAGGCTGCCCTCACTGACATTGTTAATCAATTTGTCCTGCTGTCCAAACCTAACCCACTGGCTCAGCTGTCTGATCATTCTTAGATCTAATTTACATTTGCATTTTCATAAGGAACTTTTTGACTTTCAAGTAACTTACTCTTTTGTAATAATTATATAGTGTTATATAGTGTAATATGTAGTAATAATTACAAAGATTTTTGTCTCCATTTTTCCTCGTAAAATTTAAAGTACTGTTAGCTTTTATATTTATATTTAAGAAATAGATAATTAAAATATTTTAACATAATGACTAGGTTAACCTTTTAAATGTTTTTCAAAATTGGAGTATCAGATTTCAGAGATTCCTTTGATAGTCATATTAATCTCAAATACTTATATTTACATTTGCATCATCTTTGATCATCACAGAATTGTAGGTTAGTAGCCAGAGCTTTTATTCTTTCTTCTGTTTTG
>RJWJ010023242.1:0-26025 GCA_004363605.1 Indri indri
TATTTTGCAATACTGTATCTTTTTAGAAATAATACATTCTTTAAAATTTTAGCCATGCTTTATTTACCCAGCATTGTTGAGGACTAGAATGTTCTAGTGGAGATGGTTATCTAGATGACAGAAGCTCAGAGGCTAGAATAGTTATGGAAAGTTAGCCCAGGAAGGAAACTTGGAGAAGTCAGTGTTCCTCAAACTCTTCCAATAAAATCTTGCATTTCATCTTAAAACTCACCTCGATTTTGCAATTTTACTGAAAAATATTTGTATTCATTTTAACATAAAAATATGTTCTCTTTCCAAAATCTTTAAGCACACCGAAGGATCAGGAAAGTGTCCTATGTTTACTCTGTGGTTTGACACATCCCTGAACCTCCATTTGAACAGCTGGTACAAATTCTTCACTTCTCCAGGACACAGAGGCAGAGAAGTGAAATGATTTGCCCAGAGTTGTTAAAGAGAGCCAGGACTGGAATGGAAGCTTCTGGACAGCCAACAGAGTGCTCTATGACAAGACCACACTTATTCCCTCTAAGGAAATGTTCTGAAACCTTCCACTCTTGAGGTGCTCGCTGAAAGGGACCATCCACATGAGTCACATGGGAAGAGACCACCATGAGGCTGTTTCTAGTTGATCTGGGCCATGTAACATTTGTTGGCATCGAAGACCTTGGATGAAGTAACAAGTCTTGATACTCAAAGCCAATTTTAAGGGGGTACATGGGAATGCTCCAGAGACATCTGAACATAAGTCTAAATGGAAAAAAGTATTAATAATTTCAAAGTTAAAACACTTGAACTTTGGAAGCACAATGGAAACAGAAGTAAACAACAATTCCCAGTCCAAAATTTAAAAGGAAGTTGACATAGACAACATCAAAATAGTGGAGGGAAATTTCCCCTTCTTGGAGCCTAGGTCAGAATGCTGGCTTGGGGAGCTTTCCTAGAAAGCAGACCTGGGCAAAGGACAGGAAAGATCAGTGGTAGAACAAACATTGCTAACCATTCTCTTGATTTCTAATAGCATTCATACACCAAATCATCAAACACTCTCTGAGCACCTACTATACACTAGGCTCTGTGCTAATGTTGAAGATCAAGGCTGAGTATGTCAAGGGCTCAGCACTGCAGAAGCTCAAAGTCTGGTGGGGGCTACACCCAGTGCTTTGAGTGCTCTGCTGGTGAAGCACAGGGTGCTACTGGCAACATAGGAAATGCCCTTCATCCAGTCCTGGGAGGACCAGGGAGCCTTCCCATAGAAAAGAAAAGCAGGGATTCACTGGATGAAGGAGAGGCAGGGGAGTGTGTGAGGAGAGGCATCCTAGCCTGAGAGCAGCGTGTGCAGACAGGAGGGGCAGAGCACGTACATTCTGGGGGGTGGTAACTAGCTGCACAAGAGTGAGGCAGGGGTGCGGTGGGAACTGGTAGAGGTGCCAGTAGAAACTGAGAGACAGGGGAGGCCAGACCTGAAGGACCCCATGCAGTATGCAGGGCTGGGAGTCTGACCTTTTCCCTAAGTGGTTTTAAGCACAAAGAGTGACATATTCAGATTCTTGCCTTACAGAGGTCAGCTGCATTGGACAACAAAGATGCTGATTAATTACAGCTTGGAATAGAACTTCCGAAAGAAATTTCCACCACTTGACCCGTTTTGATTTTTTTTCTCCTTAGTTTAAGCTTGCAAATTCTTTTTTTTAAGAGAAGAAAGAGGATAAACATGGACATTCCATGTGCACAGACCACACTCCCTCCCTGCCTGTGCTAGATACTTTACTTATGGGATTTTAAGTAGATGTCAAGCAACTTTCCACTGCACAGAAAGGGAAATTTAAGATCTAAGAAGTTTAACAATCTGGTCTAATTCCAAGTGCTTTTTGCACTACATCATACTGACTCCTTTTACATTTATTACATTTTAATTATTGGGTACAGAAACCTTTCTGAGAGGAGTAACATATATTTCCACCTTCCTAAATATAGCTACTGACCACAATTTAACATGTTTTAAAGACTCAGAGTCATTCTTATAACTACTTATTACTATCCTAGTTTTAAAATTAATAATTCTTTAATTCCATCAAATAGTATGTTGATGTTCAAATTTCCAATTTTTTAAGAAATCCTTAGATTTTTTTCATAGTCTAAACTGGGATCCAATAAGGTCCACGAATTGCAATTAATTCAATCATCTTTAAAAATCTTTTTATTCTATACATTCTCCTCCACTTCTTTCATTCTTACGTTTCTTCTAATTTATTTGTTGAAGAAATTGGACTGTTTGTGTAGTTGTCCAGAGTCTGAATTTTGTCAACTACAAACATGTTCCTCTGTCTTTATAGTTCCTATTATAAGCTGGCTTGTTTAAAGGCTTGAACAGATTCAGATTTAATTTAGTGGGGGGAAAGGGGCAAGACTAATTCCTAGGTGAGGATGTATTCTTCCATCGCGAGGCACATTTGTCTCTTTTTGTGGTATTTACAGCCTTTGATGATCAATGCCTGGATCTATTAATTCATTAGTTGTTGAAAAATGATGACATTCTACACTGTGTTTTTACAAAGTGAAGTCCCAGGGGAGAGTGAAGTATACGGTAGTTATCTTTATCCACAATTTCACTTTCTGTGGTTTCAACCACCCATGGTATAACACCAGTAAGATACTTCCAGAGAAAGAGAGACCACATTCACATAACTATTATTAAAGTATATTGTTATAACTGTTCTATCTTACTGTTAGTTGTTAATCTCTCACTCTAATTTATAAATTAAACTTTATCATAGGTATGTCTATACAGAAAAGAACACTATATATAGGATTTGGCACTAGCTACAGTTTTAGGCATTCACTGGGGGGCTTGGAACATATCCCCTGGAAATAAGGGGGGCCACTACCAAATGACTCCAGACTTCTATGCTTACTGAATTTGTATCTTGGATGTGAACAGTTTTTTTGCACCTCCTCTAACAGTAATCATGTACTGATGTTTTCAGTAAATACTTGCCACAGACTGCTCCTCCTTCTTTTAGATTTTGTTGCTTTTAATCTGCTCCCTCAACTGGGACCAGACAATTAAGCTCACTGCAATGATACAAATAAAATAATAGACTGGAGGGCTCTCTTATCAGTCATAGGATAAGCTTTAGTATCCTGATTTATTAACTGATTTCTGCATTCTTGGTTATGTCATGACTATTCAAGGTTAACTGGACTCTGAAATTATTCTGAATCGGTCACTTTTTCCTATCTGAACTTTCCAGTCCCCAGGGAGATATAACACCACATTCTTTCAGGACCTCACCTCTGGATCCATTATAGGGATTTTTCTCTTTTTGTGCTCCTGTTACATCCCAAGGCCTAGAATAGTGCTTCGCATGTATCTAATGAGGGCCGGATAAAGAACTTGTGAAAAGTAAATGGACAGCAACAACCTCCAAGTTTATCTTTATGTGTACAAATTATCTTGCATGGAAATACCAGATGAATTTTTCTAAAATTCTATTTACACAGTGTTACCTTGATGGCCTAGCACTGCCCAGTGACCTTTCCTACATTAGCAGCCTTCTTATGGTGCTTCCCACCCTCTTTCTGCTCTCTCCGCTTCTGTCCACACCACTGGGCACTCCTACAATAATTTTTCCTTTCCCACTGAATTCCATCCATTTGTGCTTTAAACACACACCAAATCCCATCTTCTCAGTTAAATATCCTTAACTTCAGCCTATAATGACTCCGTACTTCTCTACACTGTTAGAGCAAGGTGCTCCTTAGGAAACTTTTCTCTTTCCACAGTTACGGTACCAGGTAGGTGTACGTATATAAATATATGAATGTTCATGGTGGAGAAAGTTGGGACCAAGAGGTTTTAAACGATAAAAAGCATTTGAATTCCTCTAGCTATGTCGCTTAGGGAAAGTCAGATTTAAACAAAATGAATAGAAATCAGTGCATCTCTCACCTTTCCCACCAAAATACCCCTAATGAAAGATGCCTATAAACTCACATCCCTAGTAGTTTAGGAATGGCTAGAAAAACTCACGGGTGTAAAAATTCTTTGAAGATCCAAGCGACATTGAAACAATTTCAACAAATGCTTAATAAAGCATAGAAATGCCTACAAGCTTGTAGTCAGAAGTGTTAGTGTGAATCACATTAAGTCTGAGGCAAGGGTTTGGGCTTTTATAATAACAATAGGTTTTTAAAAAATGAACTTCTTTTTCTCTACTTATTATAATCATTCTTCTCTGCTTTAGCTATGCCAAGAGAAAAATGTAATTAGCAATATGAGTAATTAGTTAGCTGGTGACCAGATGGTAGGGATGAAGGACATCACCTAAGGAGGAGGTGCAAATGGAAACGGCAGGTGTCTAACCAACATGTCTGAGGGATGTCAATGCCATCCGATGACGTCATCATGTGCATTCGGCCATCCGCACGCACAGTTTAAAGACAAAAATAAATAGTAATGGACTTCCCATTGCCACTTTAGAAAAAAGAGCTGGATGGGGCCTCTGTGCGACAACCAGCCAAGGTCCACCGAGCCACTGCTGTGGCACCGATACACACCTGTAACAGACACCGTCAGAGCAGGGGTTATGCGCCCTGACAATGACGAAAACGTGCTGAAAGTGGGATCGGATGTTTTTTGGGCTGAACGGCTGTGCTCCAGGCTCTTGGAAAACGATTGTTACAATATCATTTCCAATGTGCCGCTTCCGTAGGAGCTACAAGAAAAAATAAGCAACCAAAGTAAATAACAATGCTCTGCTTTTTGTCTCCCAAATTCCCTTATGTAACTGTATTTAAAACATTCATTACTAACCAGTACGTATTAGGGCAGGTAATCTACACAGTTATTGTCAATATTTCAGCCTGTCCTATCATTCCCTCCAAGGAAGAACACAGAAATGAATATTCTGAAATTTGCATAAAAGATATAGCCATTCAAATAGATCTAACCAATATCTGGCATATTATGCCAAGTCCCAGCATCTCTCAGTTTCCATAACAACAGTTTTGTTCCATTTTCACATAAGAAAGAAACTTGCCATAGGGAAGATTTTTAGAGATGAGAACGGCTGAAGTAATTACAATGCAATTTATGTTCTGGTTTAATTGGCTTCATTTAAAGAAAATGTAGCTAAGGTGTTTTCTGATATACTTTTTGTGTTACAAGCTGGGAATGGAGACATTAATAATATTCCAGAATGTTGTAACAATTCAAAAGCAGGTTAAATTTTAAGGTTAAACAGCTTCTTTCATTACAGCGAAAGCTGCTTAAGACCATCTTCTATTTCACATTAAATGGCATTTTGAATAGGTGGCTTTCAAATTCAGGAATCCCAAATCATCCTAAGTCAGCGCCTTTTCAGGGATTTGATTCAACAGTGAAAAGAAAAATTGAACAAAATTGTCTTTGTCATACATACTGCATGGAGGCTCTCAAAAGAGAAAAACAACTAAATGTGACATTTATATAAACTAAGCTTGTACTTATAAAACTTTTTGTTTTTTTTTAAATTCTCTAGTGACATTAGAGCACACAAATTACATACCAGTAAAATCAATGATCTAGTATTGGCTGCCAGCTGGGAGAAACAATAGCCTTTTAGATTAGGGTTGAGAATTGGGAGTTAGAACATTCAGGAAATGTATTTTTAACCTTAGGAATCTGAAAGCACCTCTAATTGTCTTCTAATGAGGCAGTTTACTTCATTTCTAAACATGATATATAATCCAATGTTATGAAAATAAAGGCTGGTCTGTATTGATTGCTACACAGAATATAATAATTAATCTACTCAAGATCTTGGACATACAAAATCGAATACTATTTATCCACGTATTATGCCCTTACTGCATAGATGATGTCATTGTCTTTTTTTTATTCTTATCTTTTTTTGTTGATATTGTCCTTTTGTGCGATGTCATTCTTTCTTAAAAATATGGCTTTAAATCTGAAAATAAATGTCTTAATAAAGAACTCAAATAGAAACAAATCCATTTATCCATCTCACCCTATATGTAATGAAAAATGGTAATTAAAAAATGCATGGAAAAAAGATATGTTCTGTTTTTTTCAAGCATAAGGCAATCTCTGTAGAAGTAAATAAATTTTTAGCTAGAGAATGAAAACTTCTTCATATGTAGCAGTGCCAATCACTTTCTCATTCTGATGAGATCATAACACTTTTGCCTTGATTAGACTCAAAATTAAATAATTTAGATAGCTGTCCATTTAAATATCAACTCTTTCTGCCCAGCACTTTAACTCATTTAGTTAGAAATAAACAATTAATTAAATCTTGTTACTAAATTTTTTACCCTCATAAATCTCATCTTTCTCTTCTGAGTGATCAGGCAGAAAAAGCCTTTATCTCACCTTTAAAGATCATTTGTTAATGCTCTGAAATTTTTTGTCTATTGACCGGTCAGAATAAGAAATCTAGTATATCCTTCTTTTTTATGATATAGGGTTTCACTCTGTTACTGGGATAGAGTGCAGTGGCATTATTTTAGCTCACTGCAACCTCAAACTCCTGGGCTCAAGTGATCCTCTTGCCTCAGCCTCCCGAGTAGCTGGGACTACAGGTGTGTGTCACTACACCGGGCTAATTTTTTAATTTTTGTAGAGACAAGGTCTCGCTATGATGCCCAGGCTGGTCTTGGACTCCTGGCCTCAAATGATCTTACCACTCTGGCCTCCCAAAGTATTGGGATTACAAGTGTGACCCACCACGCCTGGCCCAGAAGTCTAGTACATATTCCTTAGCATGATGTTTTCCTCTCCAAGAGATGTAGAACTTGGAATTCTGCATAAAACAAATTGTCAACAAAGTATGAATCAGGGAGTTTATCTTAAAATAGGTTTATTTCAGATTTAAAGCTGATTCATTGCTTTGCTTCCTGTTTTTGATGACTTTAGCGATCACGAAAGGCAAACTTTTGTTACCTAGATTTGTGATTTCATCAAACCTAAATTGATAAAGTTAGATCAGCATTTGGTTAAATTCTGTGCAAGAGGATGTGATTCGTTCTGCAGCTGGCCTGAGCACTGTCAGCACAACTGACAATAACAAAAATCCATATCCATTTTAAGGTCAAAAGTAAAACTGCACTGATACTGAAAGGAGAGTTTGTTAGCTCTCCGGTTCTTCAAAATTTCAGTTTGGTATTGTTTATTTTGAAATATTTTTTAATAACAACAACTGCATATTCTCTAAAACAATACTGGCAGTTTCCATTTTGCTCTGGAACAATCTGTCACTTCTTAGTTTCCACATGTTAACTATCTCACATTTTAGTAAATAGGCATTGAGCTTTTAGACCATCTTAAGAGGAACTCTGTGTATGCTGTACACACATGCAATCGTTATCTATGTTCCCTGCTATCTCCTGATAAACATGTTATGAAAGAATATTTTTCTCAGATTCTGTTGACATTTATTTTGACTTTTCTCCAAGTTAGTATACTAAATCTCCTTTGAAGTCTAGAAGAAAACATCACTACTTTCCCACTTTGTGCACTGGCCTCTTGAGATGAAACTGCACCCACCCGTCTGTGTTCTTCGCAACCCTGCAGAATCATCTCATCACCAATGATTTCAACTTGTTCTCTTCAGATTTCATGAAAATCTCAATGCCCGTGGGCGAAAGCGAATGATTAATTCACAAAGCCGTCCAGCTGGCTGTTAACCTAGAATTTGTGTCTCTTCGTTTGTTTTCAGCTCATTTGCTATTCCTTACTTCCACAAAGCACAAGGCTTCCTGCTGCTGTGACAGGTGCAGCAGGAAATTCTGGTTTAAGATTTTACAAATTTGCCACTTAGGCTTCCGGGGAAAATGAAACAAGGGTGAAAACACAAATAACATGAGGATCTCTTACCTGTTGCTTGTTATTAGGTGTGTATGGCAGCATGGTAGAAACATGGAACATAATTTCATAGTCTTTGTATGTTGTGTACAGAGAATGGGTTCCAGTGGAGTCGGCTACAGTTAAAAAAAATATATATAATGACGAGATGACTATAGGAATAGAAAAAATAATTCATTTAAGAGAAATACCTCAAAAGAAAAAAAAAGAGGCAATGATTTAGGATGAAAAGATTCTAGACAACAGCACTCTAGGTGTTCTCACCCAGTTTTTGGTACCTGATCCTCTCTGGCAATCTAGTGAAGCCTAGGGATCGCATCCCTTCTCGGAATAATATTTGTAAAATATAAAATATTTAAGATTTCAAAAGAAATCAATTATATTGGAAAATATAATTATCAAATAATTTTAAAATGATATGCACAAGATTTATATAACAAGATTTAGCAATTGGTCTAATATCTGCTATAATCTTGAGGAAGTGATGAGCATAAACAATATTTTAAGATATCTGCAATAACAAATATGATATGGAAATACCTGCGCTTTGGATTGGCAATAAAATCAGAGGTAGAGCTTATACTGCTGTGGTTTGTTGTTGATGTTCATAATTGAAGGAGATGCTAAATTTCAACTTGGGGTCAGTGAAAATAAAGATAAAAGTTCCCATCCAAGTTCACAGAGCCCTGAATTCTGTCCACAGACATTATGGTAAGAACCCCTTTTCTAATACTTCTAATTCCAGCAAGGGAATTGTTTTGTTCTTCACAAATAGATGGTAATTTAACAAGACTGTTATCACTAAAGAACAAAGGTATTATAGCAATGTCCCCAAAATTTTTTTAACGACTTAGGTATACTGTGCTCTCAACTTCTTTAAGGAAAATCCCCCTCTACTGCCTTAATCATTAACAAAGTTTCAGAATTAATGTGCCCACAAATACCTGGAAGCCAGAGAAGAGAGTTATTAACTGCCCAACTGAATGGGAACATCTGTTTAGACTCGATGGACCTGTACTGATGGGTTGCAAAAAGAACAGAAGTGCATTTCATTCTTCTCTTGGTGAACTCAAACCTCCATTAACCATATTTTTGAGGATCAAAGCACTTTACTGCATTTTAGAGAATGGTGCTGTAAGACAAAACCTCTGGCATATACCAAAAAGCAGCAGTCCTCAAAATTTAGTATGCACAGCATCAGCTGGAAAACTAGATTAACAGGCAGATTCCCAGAGGATCTATTCCTTTTTGTTTTTTTTTTTTTTTTTGAAACAGGTCTTATCTGTTGCCCCAGCTAGAGTGCAGTGGCATCATCATAGCTCAGCATAATCTCAAATTCCTGGGCTCAAGTGATCCTCCTGCCTCAGCCTCCCAAGTGGCTGGGACTGCAAGTGCACACCATCAGGCCTGGCTAATTTTTCTATTTTTTTGCAGAGATGGGGTCTTGCTCTTGCTCTTGCTCAGGCTGGTCTCAAACTCCTGATCTCAAGCACTCCTTCCGCCTCAATCTCCCAAAGTGCTAGGATTACGAGTGTGAGCCACTGCGCCCAAGCCCAGGAATCTACCCTTAATAGACACTCCCCAGGAATTCTAATGCAGTAGCTCCATTACCCTTAGGTACTGCTCTAAGAATAAGCCACAATTGTCGCTTGCAGACAGCTTTCTAAAGATGTTCTAGAATCCCAAGTCTCAGGCTTGAGCTTGTTGGAGGATCTTAATTTTGAAGCTGACATAAAATGCAAAGGTTTAAAAAACAGGCTAAATATAGAACAAGGCAAAGATGCCTTTTCAAAATTGCGAAAATATGAACCAACATATAACTATCCAAGAAAAATATCTTCTAAGCATTAATGACCACTAAAAAAAGAAAAAAAACCCTGCATATTATTATAATAAAGTATTCATTTAGACTATGTGAGACAGGTCTTGAGCATGAAGAACTTATCTATTGTTAAGGACTCTTGCTATAAATATCTGAGAATGGATTACTACATTTTAAAACTTTAAAGTGAATGTGTCAGCTTTGACACATACTTACATGTGTTTCAAGTCAATTTTAAGCAAAATTAATGAACTAGAAAGAAAGGTTGTCACCCGGCATTCATTTATTACATTTTGCTTTGTACGTCTGTCTAATTCTAGAAGGATTACCGCCAGGGAGGAAAACGCTACGGAAGGCAACCCTGAAGACCCTGTTTTCCTCCCCTCAGCCCCCCTCTCTCTCCTCTGCATGCCTCATTCCATACGACGATGTAGGCTCCTTGAGCGGCTTCTTCTGGGGACCTTTAGAAACCCCGGAGCTTTGCTGATAAACAGTTTCAAAAGTTTCAGAGATGAAACTAGAGCCAAAGCAATGAAACTTTCCTTTCTGAGAAGAAAGGAATTCCAAAATCCTGAAATTCCTATGCACATAATAGAGTCGCTAAACTTTACCAGGGAGAATGGAAAAAGAATGTTTGCTATAATTTCTAAAGAATAAGGCATCCAATGTTATTATTACATTTCTAGCGACCATGAAACCCTGAAACCATGAAAGTTTTAATAGAATGACTATTAGGAAAATAACAATTAGGAAAGTGAAGAAAATACTCTTTTATCTGGTTAAAGAGCTATTTCTAAAGGGACAAGAGCAATTTCTAAAGGGCTTGCAAAAGAAGGATGAAAAGATAATGCTACTTCGGATTTGTAAGGAGCTTTAGAACTTAAAAAGTAAACTCAGGCATTATATAGGTCACCTTGACAGTCACTTGATCCACATCCAAATTACACTATCGGTGAGTGGCATATATATCCACTGCTGTGGTCAGTACTCTACAATTATGTCACATCGAAAGTAAAACTTCTCATATTCAAACTAGATGATAATAAGAAGACACTGAGGAATGGTAAGACTATTCTTCTCAGCTACTTTGAAAAAGTATATATTAGTGATAATATCCTACATTAAGCATTTCTATTTGAAGATGACATGAACAGGTTAGTAAATTTGTAGAGCAGTTTCAGGTACAGTCAATGTCATAACCATCCTTGACTTCTCTTTGGGCTCAGTCAACTCTTTTGCTTTGAGGTATTCTAAAGCTTGGATGATAAGGCATGCATCAGAATCAGGAGAAAGTAATTAAGCTTTCATATAACTACTTCCTGGTCATTAAAGGATATGTTTGAGTTAGGAAAAGCCAGATGAAGGAAAACAAGCCTATGTAATTTGACTTTTGGAAAGTTCCTAGTTTTAAATATTTATGAACACAAGGAAAAAGTAATCTTGTTAATTAAATGCATATGACTAATAAAGTAAGTAGAATGAAGAAAGCTTAAGCTTGGTTTTTAACATCCTCACAACTATAAAACCCATCAGATGCAAGACAAAAATCACAGACATGTTGTCGGGTCTGATTCTTATCCATAGTTTGAAATATTATTAGTCAGCTGGCTGCTGGGGACCATGCATTAGAGACCCCCATGGTGCAGTCAGATACGGATGGATCTGACATCTAGTCAATCTTGCCCCAGGGTCTGGGATGCAGAAGCCAATGCTCAGAAGCACAGCAGGGGCCAAGCAGTCACTTCTGGAACACTGGCAGGTATTTAAGAGGAGGCGGGCCTTGGGGCTGGTGGCGCTATTTCACTCACTCTCTAATCGAGTATTGGGGGAAGTCAAGAATTCTGCCGGCTCTGACAGCTACTGTATTTGCTAATCTTTTAAATCAATGTATCTTTAGCCATGATCAGGAGATAGGTTGCTTTACTTCAATGAGGATGGGACCAAGAAGAGTCTGTAGTCCTACCCTTTGCTATGGCAGGCAAATTTACGCAGTGTTAGTTCAAGGAATGCGTGGTTGTGCATGGGTATGCGCCTGAGGTTCAAGGCTTCTCAAAATCGCTAAAGTATCCGGAGAAAAGGACAGAGACGGTGTGGGGCTGGTACTTAGGAGGCAGCTGCTACCATTTTCTACTTTCTGTTCCCATTGCAAGACACCTGTAATTACCTGGATTCCCAGCTTGAAAGTAAGAAGATCTGAATCTGAATGCCAATGGTGTCACTTGCTAAATGACACAGACAAGTCACTTCGCTTCTCTCTTCAATACTCTCAATGTTGTGAGGATTAAGTGAAATAGTATGTATGAAAGTGCTAGCCTCAGAAAAGATGCTCAATAAGCATGTTGGCTGGAATTTAGAATTGTGTGCGTTAACGTAAACAGTGTAGAGCTTCCTTAAAAAGAGTCCTTTTCTTTATTTATCAGTGTGTAGAACAACTCCACATAGCACTTCGCATGTGCAAAGCACTTAGGTAGTGCTGGTTGTCTCTTTCCATATCAAAGTTTAGATATTCAAAATAAAGAAGGATTTATTTTCTTTCTGAAGTTTTACATCTCCTGTAAGACCTTGAATCTCAATTGCCTTTGTAACACTGCTGAAAAACGGAGGCGGTAACAAGCATTCACGAATGCCGCAGCAAACCAATGAGGGCAGGGCTTTGAAGCAATGCTTTCCAGAGGGCCTCTAAATCTCCTGGGTACTGACCTGACAAGCCTTGGTCAGGAAATAATTTCCCAAATAATAATCCATGTGCACAGCTTAAAATGAGGGTGGTCTCCAGCTTTCAAATAACAAACTGCTTGGTGGGAAGTTTATTTTTGTATTTATTGTAGTGTGAGGGAATGGTAATTATCTAGTGGTTATGTCATCCAAATAAGGAAACAAAAAAAGGAGGAAAAAAATCCCCTACTGAAAATTTCTTCATTGCAGAATTTTTCCAGCCTATGACGTATTTATTTGTAGCTTGTTTGTTTGCTACAAGTCCTTATTTCTGAGATGAGAAAATGGACTTTGCAGAGATAATTGCGGAAAAAGGCGAAATGGTTCAATAGTTCCATCAATCCTTCCTTTCCTTGGCCTCTCCTTTGCAGAAGTACCAAAATCTGAATAGAAACATAATATATGACAAGTAGAGCTATCTCACGAGATGGTTTGGGTATTGTTGGCCCAAGACTTGACAGAGGGGAAGACATAGGCAAAGGCTGGGCTTGCGTCTTCACTGTGCTTAATTCTACATTTATGCTTTCTCTGAACACTTCATTAACCACACCATGAGGATCCGTTCTATTTCCCTAATGTGTACTAGCTGTCTAACCATGGGCATGTTTGTTAATTTAAAGAAGCCAATTCTGTAAAATGGGGATAACTGGTGTCTAGCAGAGTTTGTGGGAATTAAACGAGATGGCATATATATCAGAAGTGTCTGGGACTTCTGCTTTCAGCCATAACAAACTACTTGATACGGGACCCACTTTGCCACTGTAAATAACAAAATACATGAAAGAACTGTTTTCAGACATTGGACGCTAGACAGCACTGGACTGTGATCTCTGAGAAAACAGAATCAAAGGAGACGAGACCTAGGATCCCCTCAGCTTTCTATCTTGAGCGCTTCTGGGACAACAGCACAGAGCAGGGCTGTGAGGTGGAAGACGAGATAGACCGGAGTTCAGGAGGTCTGAGTGGCTGATGTTTGCCAGGAAGAATACCAAAGAGAAGGAAACCTCACGGTGAAAGAGGTTCAGAAATCTGAACAGGGGTCCCCTTGAGTTTTGGAATGAGTAGTAAGCTACACATGTACAGAGTTAAATTCCAAAAACCAAGCAAAGAAAAACTGTTAAGGAAAGAACAATTTCCAGAGAATTGTAAGCCAAAGAATTCCTACAGTTCACACAGGGTGGAAGACACTGGAGTTCTGACCAGCCCAAGTGGAGACATCTCATTGAATATGCAGGGTTTCAGGGGCAAGAAAAGTCATGCCTTCGCAGTAGAGCTAAATTAAACAGAGAATAAAGGCTACTCTAGGGATGCTTTACCAAAGCTTATAAACAAGACAACAAGACTCATAAGAATCGAGCTGTTCTGTAAGTAACTTAACTGCCTTTCCAAACAAAACTCGACCATGAAACATTCACGATATCCAGTATCTAATCCAAAATAACGAGACATGTGAAGCAATAAAATGTACCCCAAAGCAGGAGAAAACTCATTGAAACAAGGAAACCCAAAATGACAGAGATGATGGAATTGGCAGATGAAGACTTTAAAACAACTATTATAAACATGTTCAAGGATTTAAAGGACAGCATGAACCTAATGAGGAGACAATGGAAGATATAAAAAAGATTATCAAATGCAACTTCTGGCCTTGAAATACAGTATCTTTTTTTTTTTTTTTTTTGAGACAGAGTCTCACTCTGGTCCCCAGGCTAGAGTGCTGTGGCATCAGCCTAGCTCACAGCAACCTCAAACACCTGGGCTCAAGCAATCCTCCTGCCTCAGCCTCCTGAGTAGCTGGGACTACAGGTGTGCACCACCACACCCAGCTAATTTTTTCTATTTTTCGCAGAGACAAGGTCTCACTCTTGCTCAGGCTGGTCTCGAACTCCTGAGCTCAAGCGATCCTCCCGCCTTGGCCTCCCAGAGTGCTAGGATTACAGGCGTGAGCCACCACACCTGGCCGCAATACAGTATCTTAAATGGAAATTTCACTGGGTTGAATTAACAATGAATTAAGACACTAGGGAAGAAAATAAAAACACAATGAGCTTGAAAGACAGATTAATAAGAATTATCCAAACTGAAGCACAGAGGGAAAAAAAAAAGGTTGAAAAAAACAATGAACAAAGCCTCATTAACCTGTGGTACACTAGTAAGTGATAAAAATATGTGTAATTGAGACTCAGAAAGAAGGGAAGTGGGACAGGAAAAATAAATAAATAATAGCAAATAGTATTTTAATTTGATAAGAACTACAAATCCACAGATTCAAGTGACATCTACAATGGGAATGATCCTTGAGGAACATGTGTTCTTGAAAACACTTTTTTTTTAAAGGAAGAGTTATATTGAAAGGACACAAAATAAAGCTGGATAAAATGTGGTAAGATTACATTACAGCACACAGAGCAAAGTCCTATCTCTGGTTGTGCTGGAGGCTGCTGGGGCGTACAGGGGCTGGCTCTTGCCTATTTTGGTGGTCTGTTATTTTTTTTAATATGGGTTTAAATGACAAGGCTAATCATGGACTCCTCTAGGTTTTGCCCCATTTAGATTGGGGTAAAGGAGATAATTCTGCATGCTCCTTTCTTTGGGGCTTTAGAGTGAAAACATTTTCCTACTTTTTGTTCATTTTAGGAAATCTGACACCCTGAAAGGACAGAAAAGGACACTTGTCTGTGAATCCTTCTCAGGAGCTATGCCTTGAAAGGTTAGATATGCTTCAGGATGTTGAACTACTTAAAGGAGAGTAGCTCAGAGAAAAAGAACCCTTCTCTGCTGAATGTATTACATAATTCTAAAACCACAGTTGGAAGCAGTTGGCTAATCAAGGCTCATCCCCCTCTAGCCTTTGTACTTGTTGGGATATTGGAGCAAATCGTGCACAAAGTACTTACTTTTCTTATCCCACTGCCTTACGAGATGCCACATTGCTTAACTATGCTCTAGCTACACATTTCTTACATTGCCCTTCATCATCAAGAGGTGGCCAGGAATATGTAAATACACAGAAATAATACACAATCTTATCAAGTCCCAATTGGACCATTCATTTGTAGAATCACGGGGCTTATTACACATTCTTTTCCCAGATTCTTTCAATAGTTCTTTGTGGTGATAATTTATACAGCACAACAAACTGGGACAACATGAGTGAATGATACAGGGTGAGTATCAGAATATCTGGATTAAAAAATGTTTAAGGGCATACTGAGGTTTAACATTTTATGTAGTTGCAAGCAGAGTATAGAATGTTAAAATAATATTTAAGAGGCTAGGCTATTTATGGGTTTTAATAGTCTCTCTTGAATGTCGTTTCCAAGTTGGCAACAGCAAAACCATGGCAACAGGAAATTCTTCCCTGCACTGGAGTTTATGAATGCTTTTCTGTTTTCATGACTCAACTCCTTATTTAATTTCCTGTACAGAAAATCAGAGAGATTACTCTAGACTGCAACACAGATGTGCTAATCCAAAGACCCTGTCAAAGAAAAACAGGTCACAGGTGTCTATGGATGGATTTTGAGATAAAATTTAAACCTGCCTCCATGTAGACCTGTAGGAGAAGTCAATGTATTCTGACTCAAACAGATATTTGAGAACTTAACTATTTTATTAACAACTTGGGGGATGGCAGTGGACAACCCTGTAGGTTCATGCACCGTAGTTAAACAGACCGTTTCACTGTTGTGCTTTTAATCAGCCCATTTTATGAGCCAAACTAATACCAAAGCTAAAAAGCCCGTGTTCTTAGAAATTAAGTTAAACTATGAACACTAACAATAGAAACAACCAAAAAAACCTATGTATTAAAAGAATGCAAACATCAATAAGAAAACCATACAAAGGCTGACTACATAGATAAGCATGAAAATTATGAAATGAATTAATGAAAGTCAAATATTCGAGGGCTTACAATCAGATGGCTGTAAGTTTCTGGAGTTTTTCATTACCCCGACATTCAGCTAAATGCAATGAAATTTATACAATGCTATCCAGGAGCAATTCTATATGATCTGTGTCCATTGCCCTACTCCAGCCACACGGATGATAACATTATTTTTTTTACAGTCCAATTCTAGCTACTTTGATAATGATCTTCAATGGTTCTGGCACTATATTGCCCCTTTCTGGCCTTCTCTTCCCCTACCGCCAGCAGTTTTCTGCAATAAATGGCAATGCTGTTTTACGGATAATTTAGCAAATGCATGTTAACTCGGCAGGAGAAAAATATGTCTAGTAGGAGGGTATAACTATTTCTTACTTTTGGTGTCAAGCTGTGCACGGTATTTCTCAAATCCCTTTAGCCGGACTCGTTCTCCCAGTAGCTGAAGGAATTCCTCAAAGGCCGGGCCGGCTGATTCATTGTTGTACATCTCTTCTTCAGTGCTCTGTCCGGCTTTGCAGTACATGATGCCTACTTTCTGCTGATAGTTCAGCTGTAAGGCAGGCAATACAATGCATATAAATACAGGCAGATCCACTTTGTCCCACTTAAAACCCAATAAAGTCCTGTAGGGCACATGCCGAGGAAATAGCTAACATCTTTCCTCTCTTGAAATCCTCCTGTTTGAATTCTTCTGTCTCTGATCCAAAAAATACAATGGAGCAAGCATCTATATTATTCATGAGTTAAGAGAAAAGGCCAGAAAAATAAATCAAAATTTCCATGTCAAGATCATGCATCATTAGAACAATGTTGATACTTTATAATCTTAATTGATTACAAAGTACAAAATGAGGCTATAAAAAAATAGCCTGATAATGAAAGGCGATTCTTTTTCCAGGATCTCTCCATTTTAAAAACGGGGGACTTTATGAATCTAAAAGCAGAGATCCATTTTATAAAACATACTTTAAAATAAGTTGTTTTGCACAAAAAAGCTCATTAATACTTTTGCAAAAAAATTTTTGTAAAACTATAAAAGATCTATCTCCCAATACCATTTTTCCCAAAATATTAAATATATTTCTTTCTCAAATACAGTTAAAATGAAGCATTCAAGAGATTTACATATGATATAATAGTAATCAAAACCTTTATGCATCATTTTACAAAAACTTTTAAGGTGGTACTGGTCATTTAACAAGAAATGAGTTTTTGACATAAAAATTTAGACTAAATTCTCTAGTGACAGGAGGACAATTCTTATCACTTAATCCTATTTCCAGAGTGGCACTGCAACCACTGCATCACTAAGGTTTGAACTAATAAAAGAAAAGGGGGAAGGAAGGGAAGAGGTGAAATTTTAATAGCCAACATTTATTGAACACCTACTATATGCCAAACACTATGTTAACTTCTTATCTTCATAACAGCCCGCATGGCAAACATCACCCGCTTGACAGAGAAGCAAAGAGCAGATCAGAGAATGGAAGAGAAAGTAACGAGTCCAGTAAGAGAGACTCCTGGGACTTGGCTCCATCAAATGTCACCAGGACTCACCAGGCTAGTCTTGCTCTACTTCTATCTCTGCACTGTATGTCTACAACCTCTTATTTGCAATTCTAAAGTTGAAAGGCAAAAACCAAATTTAAGCAAACACATTTGGCAGCAAAACTTGATATGGGGCTGACATTAGTACTTTAAATGTATTCCTCTTTGTGCGAATATCCATATTTCCCCTGCATAAATATTAATGTGTTTGATTGTGGGGTACAGCCCTAGATTCCACTCAGAATATTACTATAAAGGCATATGCATTTTATTACCCTTTTAAAATATAACAATTTCTGGATTTTGAAACACACCCAACCCCTGCCATTTTACATGAAGGGACTGTGAACCTGAACTACCTTTGTTACTTCCTAAACCAGATGGTTCAGAACAGAGAGAACAGAAAATAGCACCGGGGGGAAAACCTTTGCTTACACTGCACCTTGCTTAGTTGACAAGAAAGCTCAATAGCCACAGAGAGCGGAGCTCCTAGAGTACTGCAACCACATAGAGAATGGACTCTATCGTACCTGCTCCAGTGGGTGGAACATAAAGTTCCAAGTCCGAAACTTACAAATAACTGGATATACTGATATTGGAATATTTTTAAAATAGCATACAATCTGACATTATTGTTACTTCTACTTCATTTTAATTATTAACAGGAATACATTCAAGACTTAGTTCATTTTTATATACCACTCTAAGGAAAAACAAAACAAAACAAAAATCAGGGTAAAACTTGCCGCACACTTCTTGGCTGGCTTGCTTCTAATGCCTGCATGTGGCTAATGCTTGGAGGGGAACACTCCCAAGGTACAGGTTTCACCTTGGCTTTAGAAGTGAGCTGAGTGCCCTATTATGTCACAACAAATAAAAAGGTGGTGGTAGTCTCTGTGTCTATTACAAAAGAGGGCCTCAATACAGCCAAATCCCAGGACTGGTCATTATCTGACTCCCCCCTCCAGGGAGAAATAACAAAGAGATAAAGCAATCTGGAGAAAGGAAGGGCTTTAAGTTATATGCTGTCTGGCTGGGCCTTGCAGATCAGCCTTCACATGCGACAATGCAAAACAAAAGTCACCCTGATCAATGGAAAGCACTGCAGTGACACTGAATTCGTGGGTGCCAATTCAAAACTTCTTAGATAAAAGCCGAAGATTTCACTGTGCAACATTTAAGAGGATTCATTTATATTAAAAAAAGAGTTTGCTTAGAAAGAAGATAAGAAAACTTCCCCCTGCACTGGACAAGCAGAATCCAAGGACAACGTGCCCCTTCTTTTGACTGATTTCTCGTATGCCAGTGAGTTCCACCTGCAGAGAGAACGCACGGGGTTTGCCGGCTGGGAAGGGAATGCTCTTTTTAAGAGGATTAGGAAACTCATCAGAATGTTAAATTTCCTCTGGTTCGAAACTGTGCCAAGTGTCATCTGCTCTATCCTCAAAGGTGACAATATGACCGTACACTTGATTTCTACTCCCATTAAATCAAAGGTAGGTGGCATTCTCTGAACTCAGGCCCCCAAAATCCTTAGTTAGAAATCATGTTCCTTGCCAGAATGAGAAGTTGTCAAGGAGGAGTTACGTAAAAGTAATAAGGAACAACCCAAGGGAAGGAGCAAATGTAAATGGAGTTAAAGCTATGGTCTGAAGATTCTGGATTGTTATAAGTTACATAAAATAGTGTTTTTTTCTTTGAGAAACACAAACATATCTGCGTGGGTTTATGTATATGAATATACAATATTTTAATATAATGTTCAAAATATAGTTATGATGACACTAGAAGCCATGCTGGGAACAGGTTGGGTTTATCTGAAGTTGAGGATTTTGCTTTGGATAATCTCTGGGTCATTTAACAATGTTTCTGTAATTCCATGCTTGCATACAAACTTCACATGGAGCACTGATGGAAGTGTTTGGGCACCCAACAAATGTGTGTATTTATAAAAAGTGATGATGGTCACTCTGACAGGACAGAGGCTATACTTGAGATGAAAGTCCTGAATCTCAACAAAGTAAAGTATCTTTCAACACCTACCAAAACTGACGTGGGCTCCCACAGCTGCAAACCAATAGTACATAAATTTGCTCTTCCTCTCATAGAGTAAGCACTTTAACACGGAATCAAAGAAACAGACACTGTAATCTGACTTACACACCCCTGAGTTCCTGGAAAGGTGGATGATAAAGTCAGAGCCCTTTACCAGCAGAAACAGATTTGAACAATCAAGTTCTCAGAGACCTCTTAAGAAGTCTTGCATTTCACCCCATCTTCCCTGGTGTCATGCCCAAGGAAGGCCACTGGGACAGCACAGACCATGAGAACGGCCCGGTTCTTATATCCTTATAAAACCTTTAATATTGTCTAATTTAATCTAGAAATTTTAAATGGTCACAATGAGATATTTCATCATGCAATAGTTTTCAAGGTGTGAATTGTGAACTCTTGAGACCCTTTTCGGGGAAGGGAGCATGACGTCAAAACTATCTTCATAGTAACATTAAGAGGCTATTTGGCATTTTCCACTGACATGTGCGCTGATTGTGAGTCAAACTGCTGGCACCTTAGCATGAATCGAAGCTGTGGCACCAAACTGAACCAGTACCCATTGCATTCTTTTTCACTGCGGTATACGCACCTGCTTCCCAAATAAAAATCCGATTCAGAATGTCCTTGATAAAGCAATAAAGTACTAATTTTTATTAAATCTAGATAGACCCTCGAGTATATGCTTTTTCATATTCTATGTGATAAAATGGGGAGCATGCATGAAGCATTTTGTTGCCTATTATCTATGATAGATACCTCAAGGAAAAGCATTTGTTCAACTGAGTTGCAAGATGAACTAGTTTTTTTCACAGAAGACTGTGGTAGGCAGAATAATCACCACCACCACCACCACCCAGCCCTAAAGATATCTACATCCTAATCCCTGGATCCTGTGAAAGTGTAATGTTACAGGGCAAAGGGGAACCAAGGTGACAGATGTGACTAAGATTGCTAATCAGTAGATAGGGAGTGTGTCCTGGGCAACCCAGGTGAGCCCAATGACATCAAGGTCCTCAAAAGGGGAAGGCAGATAACAGTGATCAGGAAAGATGTGACAATGGAGGCAAGGTCAAGCTGGCACTGCCAGCTTTGAAGATGGAGGAAGGTGCCGTGAGCCGAGGAACGTGGGTGGCCTCTAGAAGCTGGGAAAGGCTCAGACACAGATTCTCCCCTAGAGCCTCTGGGAAGGAACACAGCCCTGCCAACACCTTGATTTTTGCCAGTGAGACCCATGTTGAATTTCTAACCTAAGGAACTGTAAGATAATAAATTTGTGTTGTCAGGAGGCACCAAGTTGGGGTACTTTTTTATAGCAGCAATAAATAATAGAAACACGATTCTTATTTGAACTACCAATAGACAAACTATGGTTATATAGCCTTGCGTATTTGGCAGATACTGTCCTGCAAATAAAGAAAGGGAGCCTGTTACTTCAGGAAAAACAACTGACAATATTTCTTGCCAATAATAAAATGCAAGCTTTAAAGCAAGATTTGAATTCTGGAAAAGCTATACCTATCATTGTGAGCTTGAGAGCTTCCCAACACTTAAAGATCAATGGAATATTTTCATTATTGTAAAACGAGTCAACACATACAAAATCTGCATAAGAGAAAGAATATTTTCCAAATGACCGATGCATGAAATTATAAAACCACGCATGGGTGAAAGACTCATTCAAAGTGCATGAGACCCAATGAATTTTTAATTTAACAGAGTACACTCATGTGGTTTCAGATTCTACACCGCTATGAACCTTTAGGAAACTACCATTTGTTGAGTTTTGGTGTTATATCAAAGAAAAATATCCACAACTATCTGAAAGGGTCATAAAATACTCCTTCCTTTTCCAAGTACATAAACTGTGTGAGGCCAGATTTTCTTCATCTACTCCAACCAAAACAACATATTGCAACGGGCTGACAGCAGAAGCACATATGTGAGCCCAACTGCCTTCTATTAAGCTAGACATTAAAGAGATTTGCAAAAGTGTCAAACAATACCATTCTTTGCACTAATTTTTTTTTTCATTTTAGAAATCTTTTCACAAAAGAATGTTATTTATATTAACATGCAATCATTTTATTGTTGCTATTTTAAAATGAATTAGTAACTTAGTATTTTTAAATTTTCATTTTGGTCTTAATATGGAAAGTAAACACAAACAAAAAAAGTCACCTAAGCAAAAGCTCTCTGGGGTTGTTAGTAACTTTTAAAGGGATAAAGTAATTCTGAGACTTAAAAGTCTGAGAACTGTTATCACTGTGCTTTATTTTCCATTTCTCTAATGACTGAAAAAGTCACGTACCTTTTCCTACGTTCATTGGTTATTTTAATATCCTCTTTTCTGTAGATCCTTTCAAGATTTTTCCCTTTGGCTGCTGTTAAGATGTTCTCTTTATCACTGGTTTTAAACAATTTGATTATGATGTGTCTTGGTGTGGTTTTCTGCATGTTTCTTATTCTTAGAGCTCATTGAGCTTCTTGGATCTGTGAGTTTATAGTTTGCATCACATGTAGAAAATTTGGAACTACTATTTACTATTCTTTCAGGCACTTCCTAACTCCTCTGGTAACATTCCAATTCTATATATTTTAGGCCAGGTCAAGTTGTCTTGCAACACATTAATGCTGTCTTTTTTTGTTGTTTTTCTCAATTCGTCTGTATTTAAATTGGAATTGTTTCTACTGCTATGTCATCAAGGTCACCAGTGCCTTCTTCTGCAATGTCTAATCTGCTGTTAATGCTATCAGTGTACTTTTGTATTTTACATCTCAGACATTGCAGTTTTCGTATCTATAATTTAGATTTGGAATTTTATGTCTTCCAGATTTCTACTTAATATGTTCAATCTTTTCTCCACCTTCCTGAACATATGAAAAGACATTTGTGTGACTTCTGTGGTTCATTTTATTCCCACCCCCCCTTATTATAGGCCATATTTTCCTTCCTGTAATTTCTGATTACATGATTGGCTGATTGTCAGACATGATGAATATTAACTTGTTGGGTGTGGGATATTGTTGTATTGCTATAAAGTATTCTTGAGCTTTGTTCTGGAACATAGCTAAATTATCTGGAGATAATTTGATTCTTTCAGTTCTTGCTTTTAAACTCTGCTTGGTTGTACCAGAGCAGCAATTAGTCTTGGGATGATCCTGCCCCACCTCTGAGGCAAAAGCATTCTGAAACCCCACCCAATGCCCTGTGAATTATGAGGTTTTCCAGTCTGATCGGTGGGAACAGAAACTATGCTTCACATGCCTTTGAGGCATTTTTCTGTATTTTTCCATGTTTTCTTGTCTCCATTCTTCAGTTACCATTTTTCTGGTAACTTGTCAATTTTCCTCTCTCCTCCCTGATACTCTCTGTGCTCCGGGAACTCTAGCCTTTTGGCCTGCCTGGACTCACATCTCAGTCTCAACTCGGGGTACCCCTCCCTATGCTGCAGCCTGGGAACTCTTCAGGCAGAAAGCTGGTGCAACCTTCGGCTTCACCTCATTCTCTCCTGCCTCCCAGACATCATTGTCCCTCATTGCCTGCTGTCCAATGTCATAAAAACCATTGTTTCATTGTTTTGTCTAGTTTTTAAGTTGTTTCAGATGGAAGGTTAAATCCAAGCCCTTTTATGTTGGCCAGAAGCAGAAATCTGCCTTCAGTTTAAAAATCAACTTATTAATATATAATTTCTGAATAGTGAATTGCATCTGTTTGAGGCATACACTGTAATGAGTTCTGACAAACCACCACCACAAACAAAACACAGAACGTTCATTCCCATTACCCAGCAGTTCCTGGTGCCCTTCTGCAGTCCATCCCTACATCATCTAACAGCTTCAGGCAACCATTGTCCTGATTTTTTTCCTATAAATTAGTTTTGCCTGCGTTTGTAAGAATTCTTTGTTTTTGGGTAAAATTCATTGTGAGAATTACTCTTTCAGCACGTCAGAAGTGTCTTCTGGCTTCCATCTTTTCTTGAGGCTTTACAGCCCAGCAAGTATTTAATTTTAATAGCCAATTGTCTTATTTTTCTTCTTTGAAGGTATTTTTTCATCGGGCTATTTTAAAGATTTTTCTCTTTTCCTTTTATTTTCAGCAATTTTACTATGATGGGCCTACATGCAGTTTTCTTTGTTTCATCATGCTTAGGGTGGACACAGTCCCTTGTATTAATTCATGTATTTAATCAGTTCAGGGAATTTCTCTACTAGTATTTCCTCAAATATTGCTTCTATTCTCAAATAATGCATAAATGTCTCTTCTCCTAGAAATCCAAATATCTACGTATTTCACTCTGGTTCACAGGCCTTTGAGGCATTTTTCTGTATTTTTCCATGTTTTCTTGTGTCCATTCTTCAGTTACAACTTTTCTGGTAACTTGTCAATCTTCTCCTCTGCTGTGTCTAATATGTTCTTAAACATTCTACATTTAGATGGGTTTAACTTTAGGTTATTTTTTCAGTTCTATAATTTCAATCTGATTGTTTTGCAGATTCAAGTTCTCTGGTGAGCCTTGAATTCTGGTGTTTTTTGTTAAATCTCCCAAGCTCTGATTACTAAAGGTGTGATCTGTGCTGCTTGTTACTGGATTGAAGTCCCAAACCTCTTGCCTACCAGCAAATGTCCAAGGAAAACGGTACTGTAAGATATTTTTATTTTTGATGAACTCCAATTACTCAATTTTTTTTTTTTTTGTGGATCAAGCTTTTGGTGTCATGTCTAAGAACTCTTCACCAAGCTCAAGGTCCGAAAGATTTTCTCCCATGTTTTTATCAAAATGTTTTAATAGTTTTACATTTCAATCTATGATCCATTTGAATTAATTTTGTATAAGGTTATGATGTTTAGGTCAAGGTTCACTGTTTTGTTTATGGATGTCCAACTGTCCCAGCACTGTTTGAAAAGCCTACCCTTCCTCTGTTGAATTGCTTTTATGCCTCTGCTGAAAAATCAGCTGGCTATATTTATGTAGGGCTATTTCTGGTTTCTGTATTCTGTTCCCTTGATCCATGAGTCCATCGCTCCAACAAGACCACAGTCTTGATTACTGTGTAGCTATATAATATGTCTTGAAATCAGGTAGAATAATTTCTTCTACTTTATTCTTCTTTTTCAAAATTATTATAGGCATTCTAGTTCCTTTGCTTTTCTATATAAATTTTATGATAATCTTGTCTCTACAAAAAAATCTTGCTGGAGTTTTGACAAAATTAAAAAAGTCAAACTTGATATCAATTTGGAGAGAACTAACATCATTAATATGTTGAATCTCTTAATCCATGAATATAGTATGCCTCTCCATTTATTTAGGTCTTTGATTTCTTTCATCAGAATTTTGTAGTTTTCTGAATACAAGGCCTACTCATGTTTTGTTAGATATATGTCCAAGTTTTTTTTTTTTTTGAGAAACTGTAAAGGGTATATTTTAATTTCAATTTCCACATATTCATTGAAAAAAATTTTAATTGATTTTTATAAGTGGATGTTGAATCATACAATCTTGCTAAACATACTTTGTAGTTCCAGGAAGTTTTTATAGATTTCTTGGGGTTTTGTACATAGATTATAATGTCGTTTGATATAGGGACAGTTTTATTTTTTCCTTTTCTATATCTACATGCCTTTTAATACCTTTTCTTACCTTATTGCACTGATTAGAACTTCCAGTACTATGCTGAACACCAGGGGTAACCGTATACATCCTTTCCTTGTATCCAGTTTTTCACCATTTAGTATCAGGTAAGCTGTAGGTTTTTTATAGATGTTCTTTATCAATTTGAAGAAGTTTCTCTCTATTCCAAATTTTTAATCATAAATAAGTTTGAATTTTGTCAAATGCTTTTTCAGTATCAATTGATGTTATCATGTAACTGTTCTTCTTTAGCTTGTTAGTATGGTGGATTATATCAATTGATTTTTCAATATTGAATCAGTCTTGCATCTCTGGAATAAACTCAACTAGGTCATGGTCTATAATTTTTAAGAAAATATTACTGAATTATATTTGCTAATTTTTGTCACAGAATTTTTCATGTGCATACATGAGGAATATATATGTCTGCAGTTTTCTTTTTTCCTACTTTCATCTGGTTTTGGTATCAGGGCTTCATAAAGTAAATTGAGAAGTA
>RJWJ010023243.1:0-26007 GCA_004363605.1 Indri indri
TTATTGTCAAGTAATATTCCACTATATGGGTATACTACAAGTTGTTAGTTACCTCATTGTCTTTTTTTTTTTTATTTCAGGGTATTATGAGGGTACAAACATTAAGGTTACACTTTATGTCTTTGCCTCACCCAAGCAAGGGTTAGAGGCATGCCCTTCCCCCCTACAATGCTCCCCGTGTCCTTTAGTTGAGGATTTACACCCCCATCCCTCTAATCCCTGAAGAGTATTACTGCCATGTGAGCCCCCTAGTGTTCATCAATTAGTACCAATTTGATGGCGAATACTAGTAGAGCCCATTCTTCCAATCTTGTGGTGCCTCACTTTGGATAATGGGCTTAACTTTAATCCAGGAAAGTATAAGAGGTTCTAGATCACTGCTGTTTCTTATGATTGAGTAATATTCCATTGTATACATATACCAAATTTTAATAATCAACTCATGAATTGATGGGCACTTGGGTTGTTTCCACATCCTTGCAATAGTGAATTGCGCTGCCATAAACATTCAGGTGCAGATGTCTTTATCATAGAATGTTTTGTGCTCTTTTGGGTAGATGCCTAATAGTGCTATTGCTGGATCGAATGGTATTTCTATTTTTAGCTCTTTGAGGTATCTCCAAATTCTTTTCCACAGAGGTTGCACTAATTTGCAGTCCCACCAGCCGTGTAAGAGTGTTCCTGACTCTCCACATCCTCGCCAGCATTTGTTGTTTTGGGATTTTTTGATAGAGGCCAATCTCACTGGGGTTAAGCGATATCTCATTATGGTTTTGATTTGCGTTTCTCTAATGATTAGAGATGTTGAGCAATTTTTTATATGTTTGCTGGCCACTATTCTGTCTTCTTTTGCAAAGTTTCTATTCATTTCCTTTGCCCATTTGTTGATGGGGTTGTTTGATTTTTTCTTGTTGTTTTTTTTGAGTTCTAGATAGATACTGGTTATCAGCACTTTATCACTTGTGTAGAGAGCAAATATTTTCTCCCATTCTGTGGGTTGTCTATTCACTCTAATGATAGTTTCCTTGGCAGTGCAGAAGCTTTTTAATTTGATCAGATCTCATTTCTTTATTTTTGTTGCTGCGGTGATTGCTTTGGGGTTCTTCTTCAAGAATTGCTTGCCTAGGCCGATGTCTGAAAGGGTCTTTCCAACATCTTCTTTTAGAATTCTTAAGGTTTCATGCCTTAGGTTTAAGTCTGTTATCCATCTTGAATTAATTTTTGTGAGAGGTGGGGATCCAGTTTCATTTTTCTGCATGTAGCTATCCAGTTTTCCCAGCACCATTTATTGAAGACAGATTCTTTTCCCCAGTGTATATTTTTGTCAGCTTTGTCAAAGATTAGATTACCATATGTGGATGGTTTCATCTCTGGATTCTCAGTCCTGTTCCAGAGGTCAATGTCTCTGTTCTTGTGCCGGTACCATGCTGTTTTAGTTACTATAGCCTGGTAGTACAGCTTGAAGTCTGGTAGACTGATACGTCCCAGTTTGTTCTTTTTACTTAAGGTTACTTTGGCTGTACGAGGTCTTTTCTGGTTCCATATAAAGCATAGAATTATTTTTTCTAGTTCTGTAAAGAATGATGATGGGAATTTGATAGGAATTGCATTAATGCTGTAGATCATTTTAGGTAGTGTGGACATTTTAATGATATTGATTCTACCTATCCATGAGCAAGGTAGGTTTTTCCATCTGTTTCCGTCTTCTGCAATTTCTTTTCTTAGTGTTTCATAGTTCTCCCTTTATATGTCTCTCACATCTTTTGTTAAACATATTCCTAGACATTTAATTTTCTTTGAAGCTATTATAAAAGGTATTGTGTTTTTGATCTGAATTTCAGCTCGACTCTTATTGGTGTATATGAATTCCTCAGATTTGTGTGTATTGATTTTGTATCCTGAGACTTTACTGAATTCATTTATCAATTCTAGGAGTCTCTTGGATGAATTCTTAGGGTTTTCTAGATATAGTATCATATAATCAGCAAAGAGCGAGAGTTTGATTTCATCTACCCTCATTTGGACTCCCTTGATGGCCCTTTCTTGCCTAATTGCCATGGTGAGGATTTCAAGCACTATGTTGAATAGAAGTGGAGATAGTGGACAACCTTGTCTGGTTCCAGTTCTAAGTGGGAATGTTTTCAATTTTTCTCCATTCAATAAGATATTGGCAGTGGGTTTATAATAGATGGACTTGATAATTTTAAGAAATGAAACATCTATGCCTATTTTGATGAGAGTTTTTATTATAAAGGTGTGTTGGACTTTGTCAAATGCTTTTTCTGCATCTATTGAAAGAATCATATGGTCTTTGTTCTTGCTTTTATTTATGTGGTGAATTGCATTTATAGATTTCTGTATGTTAAACCAGCCTTGCATTCCTGGAATAAAGCCCACCTGGTCATGGTGAATTATTTTTATGATGTGCTGCTGAATTCTATTTGCTAAAATTTTGTTGAGGATTTTTGCATCTATATTCATGAGTGATATTGTCCTGAAGTTTTATTTTTTTGTTGTGTCCTTTCCTGGCTTTGTTATCAAGGTGATATTAGCTTCGTAGTATGAGTTAGGAAGGATCCCATCTTTCTCAATATTGTGGAATAATTTCTGTAGTACAAGTGTAAGTTAGTCTTTGAATGTTTGGTAAAACTCTGAAGTGTAGCCATCTGGTCCAGGACTTTTACGTTTGGGGAGGTTTTTGATAGCTGCTCCAATTTCTGAGCTTGAGATTGGTCTATTCTGATATTCTGTTACCTCCTGAGTGAACTTGGGGGGATTGTATGTTTCCAGGAATTTGTCCATTTCCTCCTCATTATGTAGTTTTGGGGCATATAGGTTTTTATAGTAGCCAAAAATAATATTTTGTATTTCCGTGGTGTCTGTTGTGACCTCTCCTTTTTCATTTTTGATTGAGTTTATTAGAGACCTTTCCCTTTGGATACTAGTCAATCTAGCAAGAGGGCTGTCAATTTTGTTTATGTTTTGGGACTTTTTGATAAAGGCCAGTCTCACTGGAGATAAGTGATATCTCATTGTGGTTTTGGTTTGCATTTCCCTGATGATTAGAGATGTTGAGCATTTTTTCATATTTTTTGGCCATTATTCTGTCTTTTGAAAAGTTTCTGTTCGTGTCCTTTGCCCACTTTTTGATAAGGTTGTTTGGTTTTTTCTTGTTGATTTTCCTGAGTTCTAAATAGAGTCTAGTTATCAGCCCTCTATCAGATTTGTAGTATGTGAAAATTTTCTCCCATTCTGTAGGTTGTCTGTTTGCTCTTGTGACAGTTTCTTTGGCTGTGCAGAAGCTTTTCAATTTGATCAGATCCCATTTATTTATTTTTGTTATTGCATAGGGAAAAATTGAAAGCATTCCCACTTAGAACTGGAACCAGACAAGGTTTCCTACTATCTCTGCTTCTATCCTACATAGTGCTGGAAGTCCTGGCCACAGCAATCAGGCAAGACAATGGAATTAAAGGCATACAAATGGGAACAGAAGAGGTCAAATTCTCACTATTTGCTGATGATATGATATTATACCTAGAAAACCCCAAGGATTCAACCAAGAGGCTACTGGAATTTATAAATGAATTCAGTAAAGTCTCAGGATACAAAATCAATACACACAAATTAGAGGCTTTCATGTATGCCAATAGCAGTCACACCGAGAACCAAATCAAAGACTCAATTCCCTTCACAATTGTGACAAAGAAAATAAAGTACCTAGGAATATATTTAACTAAGGAGGTAAAAGACCTCTACAGGGAGAACTATGAAACATTGAGGAAGGAAATAGCAGAGGACATAAACAGGTGGAAAACCATACCATGCTCATGGGTCAGCAGAATCAGCATTGTTAAAATGTCTATACTACCCAAAGTGATCTACAGATTCAATGCAATCCCTATTAAAATACCAACATCATTCTTCACAGATGTAGAAAAATTAATTCTACATTTCGTATGGAACCAGAGAAGACCCCGCATAGCGAAAACAATTCTAGGCAATAAAAACAAAATAGGAGGTATCAACTTATCAGACTTCAAACTTTATTATAAGGCTGTAGTAATCAAAAAAGCTTGGTACTGGCACAAAAATAGAGCCATTGACCAGTGAAACAGAACTGAGAACGCAGATATAAAACCATCCTCATATAGCCATCTAATCTTTGACAAAGCAGACAAAAACATACACTGGGGAAAAGAATCCTTATTCAATAAATGGTGCTGGGAAAACTGGATAGCCACATGTAGAAGACTGAATCAGGATCACACCTTTCACCTCTCACAAAAATCAACTAACTCTGGGTAATAGTTCTAAACCTAAGGAGTGAAACTATTAGAATTCTAGAGGAAAACGTTGGAAATACTCTTCTAGACATTGGCCTATGCAAAGAATTTATGAACAAGACCCCAAAGGCAATCATGGCAACAACAAATGTATAATTTTTAAAAAAGTGGAACATTATTTGTTCTAAAATTTGCATAAATATTATTATTATGTACTTATTTGCAGTTTGTTTTGTTCTCTGATGATTGTGGTTCTGAGACTTTGCTATGCTGCTGTATCTATCTATCTATCTATCTATCTATCTATATCTAATTACTTCATGTTATGGTTTAGTTAGCTGATTGTGTGCCTGTGATTTGATTAACTCATGGATCGTAAAATCAAAGCCCCATGGGCAAGCACTGAACACAGGCCTGGGAAGACTGGGGCCCTGGGAATATGCCCATTCCCAATGGGACAGCTGGTGCTCAGACAAATTTGCTGTTGCCATTTGGAAAAGTGGCCCTGGTGGGATCATATCTTCAACTAGTGTTCAAAAGAGAATGGAAGTATTATTTTATGTGCTACTTTGAAATGTTTGCAACTGAGTTAACTTAAAAACAGAAACAGAACTCTTTGTAGTTCAAAGAAAACACTTATGTGGTCAGAATGCAGTGAGTTTGGACCTCTGCCTAAAGCAACTCATGGGTCACATTTATGTAATTCATTTTACATTGTGGTTTTACTTGTTGTCAGCACTTTCTTTCTGTTGGTTCGAAAAAGTTCCTAGTCTAAAATAAAACATAATCAAGAGACTCTGCAAGTACTGTCAGTAAAAATTGAGCAGTTTATTATTATACTCGTAGTCAAGGTAGTAGCATCCAGGGAAAATTATCTGACAAGGAAAAATATTTTTAGTAGTAGTCTCCAAACTTGGGCTACACATTTGAATCAGCTACTTAAAGATACAAACTAAGGGCCCTCATCTAAGGAATCCTGAGTAAGTAGCTCTGGGCTCCAACCTGCCTCCCAGGTTTTCAGCTGCTGATTTTTATATAGTGTCCACAATTTTAGAAATGATCTGGCTTCATCAGTACAGCCTTCGTCTATAAAGTCTGCCAATAATGATTAATATGGTAGCTATTTAACATCAGTGGTTTGTTTAAACAACAAATGATATTTTTCCACTTGAATTCCCATGATTGTTTAGACTTTTCCATAAGTTTTTACTAGAATAATAGTAAATGAATGTTGTATGATTAAAAAATCTTTAAAAATCATTTTCAACACATTTGGATAGATTTTTGCATGTCTGAAAATTTAAGCTGTAGAACTTTCTGAGAATGATTTTTTTTAGTGGGAATAGGAAAAGAGAGGAGGGGGGGAATGAGCAACGTAGTGGGTTTCACAAGTCAGGGTATGTGTATTTCCACCCTAGAATGCTGTTTTATTCCTTTGCTATGTAGTCTATTATATACTATAAAATATGTCACTATAGACAATACAATGCATGTGTTAATTCCCTCTCAGAGAATGTGGTTAATTATCCTACCCAGTAGCATATTCTCTGGAGAATTTAAGCCACCATTTGAAAGACCCTGCTCATACTATAGAAACGGCTGCTCTAGGGTTTCAGTTTTATTTATCCCTAATCCACACCACAGGATATTTAACTAGCATAACTGATGTTGCAAAGAGGGCTTCGCTAATGAAATGAGTAGTGATTAGGGTTTGTGAATTGACTAGAAACACCATAGAGACACTGGCCATTGTGTGAATGGTGCCCCCTGCAGTCTGTATGTTTCTGGAGGCTTCTGGATTTTTATTCCCAAAGAGTCTGGTATTCAGTCACTATTTTGAAAGAATCTGGTTACCTGTTGCTTGCAAACAATAAGAAGATTCCTGTCTCTAGCACATTCTAACATTTGTATCTAGGAAAGATTTCATGCAAAGCATGGTCAAAGAATTTAAAAGGACCGAGAACTGGGATTTCATTGAGTTCAGGGAATAGGTTCCATGACTCTCTTAGCTCCTATTTGTTAATAAAAATGTGTATATCTATGAAATTCATTCTAGTGAATGCTTTGGTGCCTGGACGTAAGTGTCTAGAAGAGAGCCATTAGTGCTCAGCTACCTCTAAAGATTGGATGCTGTGATACCAAGGTGAAGCCAGCAATTGCCCCATTTGCTCAGATCAACTTACAACTGGTTTCCTTGGACATCTCTTCTGAATTGATTAGTTTGAATCTACCTTCTGCCTTCTGTATGTAACATAGTGGAACTGTCTATGAACAATACAATCATAAGACATGGATTGTTTAGTGGTAAGTACACTGCAATGAAAATCAGAAGATGGAATTCTGGTCCCAATTGTACCGTTACTTGGTTGTTTATATTAATATGTTAATTTATCTCTCTGGGCCTCTCTTCATTTTTCCAAAAAATAAATTTGTTTAGACTGTGAAAATCTTTGAGTCTATATTAAACACATATAGATTCTCATTTCTTTGGAAGGAAGCATTGCACGGGTTACATCCTCTAAGATGTAAGTTTATTTTATTTTATTTTATTTTTATTTTCAAAACTGTATTAGGTATCACCAAATAAAGTAAATACACAACTCTTAAGTTAGAGTGTAAAATGAAAGCACCTTATTGTTTTAAAGGTGCAAAAGCAAGAAAATATCACACACATCCATAGTTTAAATAGTTGTGTGGCGAGTAAAATCCATTTAGAAACATTTTCAATAGAAAACTGATTTATAGATCAATTTACAGAAGATCAAGCAATCAGTGTTTAATACCAACTTTAACTACAAATAACTAAAAAGGAAAAAATTGTTCTCCATCCTTCTGCTTTTGCTTCAACATCTGTGTCTTCTGCTCCTTGCCTTTTGGAGAAAACATTGTGTTGTAAAGCTGCCGTCTTTTTGGACGAGGACAAGGATCAAGATCTTCCTCAATGTAACTTCTTTCCGTACAAGTCTGAGTGGAAGGAAAACCAACTTCCCAAAAATTCTCTGGTGTGTTGGGTGGAATGTAGTGGAATCAGTGTTTGAACAGGAAGCCAACTTCTTTTCTTTCTTCTGTTGGCATATCTGCATAATAAATTTCACATTCCTTACCTGTGTGCCCAAGCAATTTTCTTCTCTGTTCTTTTTTCCGAACCACCTCAATATGAGGAAAATTTTGTAAGCTAGTCTCTCTTTCATCATCTTTAAAATATGGCTCCACAAATGCTTTCTGCTTGACTTCATCTTGTTTATCACCATGAGTGTTTGGTTTCTTTGTGGCAGCAGATAATTCCTCTTCATCTGCTACCTGGGGGAAACTATCTGCCAAACAGGATTCATATTCTTCATGTGTCGTCCGATCAAACATATCTTCCAAGCTATCATTCATTTTTCTTTCTTCATTTGTACTTTTTTCTCCATTCTGCTCTTGCTTCTTCATTTTTAAAAGCACAGTTTCACTAACCAACGTACAGTCCATGTCCACTGTCTCTCCTCCTAATCTTAACTGACTGCCATCCTTTGTATCTATTACAGTAATATCCATTTTGTACTGAGAAAGGTCTGCGCCTGGATCTATACTTCACTGGATATTTTCAAAGGATACATCTTGGTTGTTTTGTAGAGACTTTGTTTTAGCAATTCTACATGGATTTAACTGAAGAACTGATGCAAGTTCACATCCTCTGTGGACTGACCTGGTTTTCATTTTTGTTGGCTCATGAGTAGCCTTCATGTCATCAAAAAGATTCTCTGTCTCCAAACTTTCACATGGACGTAGAGGGATTTTGAAGACAGGATTTTCTTCTTTTATTTGTAATGGTGGTTTATTGTCTGGAGAGAATTTACTCAACGGCTGAAGGATGATGCACTCCTGCAAATGGGACTCCTCTGGGGAATCTTTGGATAACATGCAGGCCCCACCCAGGGCCTTACAGACTGAGGAAGAACCCTTGGGAATGGGCTTCAAAGTCTCATAAAGAGTCACTTGCCTAAATCTGTTTTTAGAGGTCTCACTTCTTTGGCTTTTCTCTTAGTGCTGAATAGCTGAAAATTGATTAGACAGATCCAGAGGTTTATCCATCATGCAGTCCCCATTCATGGAAAATTGATCCATTGGAAAAGGAAAAGAATTTTCTTTATCAAAAGAGGCTTGGGGGCAGCTTACTTCATGTTCACTTTCTTCCTCAGTTTTCTTCCTTTTGGTTGTTCTGCCTCCCAGTGATTTCAGGGTCTCCAAATGTTTACCAGTAACAGCATCTTTAATGTGGTCAGTACCACCCTGTTCACCTATGAGTTCACTTATATTTTTATTTATAAGTATCTGTTTATTACAAGATGACTGGCTAATGATCTTGTTCACATCAGACCCAAGACTATGATGCGTGAAAAGGGCACTATCTTCAGATTTTGATCTAGCTTTCTATGATCCAGAAATAGAAGTGTTGCTAAAAGGGGCTGCTTTCAGAGAAAGGGACAAACTTTTATTCAAACCTAAACTACTTTTCACATTAGAGGTAGCTCCAAATACAGGAGATGACACCCAAGTAGTTAGTTCTTGAGGAGGAGACTTTGAAGTAGAATCTGAAAATCTTACATTCTCTTCAGTATGTCCAGTAGATTCCTCAAAAGGCTGTTTCTCGTGACCTGCTTCCAGACAGTGGTAGAGCTCATCGCCAAGAGGGCTCATGGGACCTTGAGATTCAGATTCTTCTTGAACACTAAGTCCAAGTGTTTCAGCAACAACTGCAGCTAAATTAAAAGATGACTTATGAGTGGGATAACTGCTTGTTCCATGTGTTTTAGCCACTGGAGACTGATTTTGATCACAAGTGTCAGCTACTAGAATTTCATTTTCATTAGGATTATGCTGTGGATGATTTGAAGCCTTGGAAACTTTTCTCAATTCATTTGTACACGCAGAACGCTCCAATTTAGTATGTGTTTGTTCTATGTATCAGACATGGAGGTTTTCCTTTCTTCATAGCCGGTTAATGCCAGAAAATGAGAAGGTTGTTATCGGTGAATCTGGAATAACATTTTCCTCACATTCAAGCTCAGTTACTTGATGCTGTTGATCATTCTCGATTTTCTGCTGCAGTTGTTCAGAAAGCTTTTTATTTTCTTCCTGTATTCTTTTCATTCATAAGCTCTGTAATAAGTTTAAGATTCTGTTGCCAGATATTTTCAAACTCTTGCTGTTTTTTCCACATATGTTCTTCAGTAACTGCACAGTGATCACATAATCCTGCTCTTAACCGATCTTCTAAAACTTTAATGGTTTCATGAAGAACTTTCTGTTGCTCTCTCAGCTGTTGATTTTTGGTGAAGAATTCTTCTAGTCTTTGTGCATCTAAAATTCGTTCCTTTTTCAGTTTGGTTACCTACACTTGTAAATCTGGGAGGCTGAGGTAGGAGGATCACTTGAGCCCACGAGTTGGAGGATGCAGTGAGCTATGATCATACCACCACACTCCAGGCTGGGGGAAAGAGCAAGACCTCATCCCTTGTACTTCTTTATCATGATACTCTTTTAGCTCTGTCCAAAGTTCCTGAAAGTCATTAGATATATCTGCAGAACTAGGGCTTCCACAACTGCTTCCAGAGACGTTCATCTTGCTTAATAATACGCTCCACACTTCTGTTCGATCAGTATTTTCTGACCTTTTCTGTTACATTATACAGGTATGAAGTTGTCTCTGGACAGTTGAAGTACATGAACAAAGCAGAGGTGTGAGGCTTCTCATCCCAGGGCCCTTCTCCATCAGCCTCTCCCAGGTGCCATGCAGGTTTCGCGTGTGGGTCTGGGGAAAAAGCTCCAAAGGCTAGCAGCGTGGCTGGCGTGAGAAGCGCGTGTACCTGTGAGTTTATTCTGATAGAAAAATCTATGGGATTCAGAGTTAGCTAAATGCTGCATGAGGTTGGATAAGAAACCCAATTTTTCAAAGGCTTAAATTCTTCTTTTTAAAAACAGAGGCAATAGTATCTAGTTTATTGGCTTATCGTGAGGATTCAATGATTAAATAAAATAATGTAAGGGACGGGTTATGAACGGTAAAGAATTACGTTAATATAAACATCCTGATTCACCCACTAAGCCTGGGAATCTTCTGTTTCAGAGAGACGAACATAGTGTCTCCTTGAGGACACCAGCGCAGACTTCATCAGTCTATTTCTTGGCCAGGAAGCACCACCCAAGTCTTTCCAATTGAAAATAAAAATACTCCAATTGAATACAAATTTCACAACTACTTTGAGATCACGTGTCTGAAAGTCTCTCCTTTTAGACCAATAATTCTTAGAATATCTGTATGTCTTCTACCCCTTTTAGTATTTTTTATTAAATTTTTTTTGCAAAAAAAAAAAAAAGGAAACAATTCTATATAGAACAATTTTCCCATTCAGTTTTTGATGCACATGATAAAGGAAAAAGGGGTAGGATAGCCTGAAAAGTCGAGATAAGGAGACGAACGTGACCTGTTTAATAATTCATGAATAACAAATAAGTGGGTCCTCAGTGTTACTTCCTATGCAGCATCTTTCTCCTGTTTTTAAGTTACTTATTCTTTTAAATGTGATTTGGATCTCATATTTTTAACAGGTTTCTGTCCAGTGTGATTCAATTAGGAGAGTGGCATTAGTTTTTCTTTTCATTTTATTTACAAAAATAATTGAGATAAATATGTCTTCAGAATGCAGATGATTTTTCCTAGGGACTGTATTAAAAAGAAGTCACCCTGTTTTCTTGCCAAGGACAGTAAAAATTGCTGGTTGGCTGGTTAGTAATTTCTTTTCTAATGAAAAGAGACAACACAGAGATTTCCTGGAAAATGAATCAGTGTAAATGTAGACAGTGGTTTAAAGTCTTTCTGCTGAACTATTTAGAACATGACAAAGACCAAACAAGGTTACAGAGCAAGATGAACTGATATAAAATGTGTCGAAAGGATGTCATATTTTCCCTTTAACATAATTGAATCTGCATGGAAATAGCTCATGCCAGCCAATAGACTGACCATCAAACTGCAGAACTGCATTATCCTTGTGCTGTTACAGACGCTATAGTGTTGTTTCCTCTATGTTTTTTAAAATTAATATGCCTTTTCTTCATTGATCAATAGTCATTGTGCACTTTTTATTCTCCTGAAGTTTAGAATTCAGACCATTATAAAGAACGCCTAGTGGCTTTGATGTAATAAAAGACGATGGAGCTCCTCAGACTTAAAAGTAAAATTGTCTCAAGGTGTAACCTACTATTTTAGGGAAAGAAAACCGTCCTTGGAAGGTGTATTAATGTGTGCTGCCATCCAAGGACTGTCATGTTTGCTGCATTACCAGTCTTTGAATACAAGCGCATGGGCCAAATATAAAGGAAAGTAAATAAGGGAAGGGAAACGAACCCAAATGATATTGTTGCTTAAGTCAAGTACAAAGACAAAAATGACCTTCGAAACACATCCCCTGCCATTTGAGTGGAGTAGCTTTCAGTCACATATTTTATTATTTTTATATCACAAAAGTAGAACACGTTCTATATTTTAAAAAAAATAAGCACGTGATGGTCTTTTGATGTGTCGGCTTCGCTAGACTACAGTCCCTGGTTGTCCATCAGACACTAGTCTAGGTGTTGCTGTGGTGGTGTTTTGTAAATTTGACTAAAATCATAATAAGTTGACTTTAAGTGAGGGAGATTATTCTAGATAATATGAGTGGGCCTAACTCAATTTGTTGAAAGTTCTTAAAAAGCAAAACAGACTTCTCTGAAGAAGAGGAAATTTCATCTGTGGACAGCGTGTGCCCAGGAGCTCCCACCAGCCCTTTCTGCAGACTGTCCAGCAGTGATCCGACTTTGCCTCACTGGCCCCAACAAGCGCGTGAGCCGGTGCTTTACAATGTAACTCTTAGTATAGACTAGCGGTTCTGCTTCTTTGGTTGCACCATGACTGATACAAATTTTGGTAGAATTAGAGGAACAGAAGCTGAAAGGATGAGTTTTATGAATTGACTCTGGGTTTTCTGGAATTGGGTAGACCAAACCTGATTTAAAGGCACTCATGACTCTATTTCCAGTCATAAAGAGAACACTGGTCCTCCATGGCATGATGTGGCGATAGAGAGAGACAAAGAATTGCCATGTGATACTCCTAATCCAGTACATACAGCAGGCAAGGTTCTGGGTGACCATGTATTTGCTACGTTGGAACATTTCAGCCAAACTAAGTAATATAATGGGATCAGCTGGTTGCCTCAAACTATGCTGGAAACAGTGGGGGAATACAAGGATGTGCTCAGGACTTTAAATTCCCAACTCAAGCTCTGCATAAACCACTCGAAAGCTTCTATATCTTCCCTGAAAGAAAACCATTGTTTACTGTATTTATAGGGCCGAGATTTCTGAAAACCAAATCCAGAGTCTCACCTTGTGACTGTCTTAATTACAAAGAAAATTGAATTGACCCATCAGGTGTCTTTCGTTAAAGGCAGGGCACTAACCGGGAAGGAATAAGATTCTAAAAATTGGAATCGGACATTTAGGTAGCTCCTGAGACAGCTGAAGATATTGAACCCCTAAATTCTGCCAAGTTTTCTGTGCCAGGAAAAACAACACTTTCATTCCCGCCTGAGGAAATCAGCCTTCCTTTGCCTAAGGAGATTGTAATGGGCTCCCCTGAGGTAGTTGTCTCACATGACAGCTGATTCTCCTCAGGGCCTGTTTATCTGGGTGAGATATTTCCAGAGTGCACACATCATGATGAATTTCATAACCAACCAAAAAGGCTGATCACTGTAAAACAAAACATTGCCTTTTTTCCCTAGAACTTTACAGAGCTATAAAACTTTGTTAGAATCAAAAGTTTCTTAATAAGATGACTGTAATTCTAAATTATCTTAGGTGAAGGATTGCTACTTACCAAGTTAGACATATTATAGAAACTGGGGTTAGAGTGTGAGAAGAGTAGAAAGTACCAATCTTTCCAGGAGGTGGTTGAGGTTTAGATGTGGATGAACACATCTGGATAAGGGAAGGATGTACCATAGTCAGACAAAATTTTGTGCTTTAAAGTGAGCCGAGCTGGGCCATTTCCCTAGGGACAGAGATTTCAGATGGCAAAAGCCCAAAATTTTACTAGCCTGTCAAGCCTTGAAATTTATTTATTTTTTTCTTTTTAGACATGCAGATATTTTGAAGGCTCTGCTTGGTTCCTAAGCATCTCAGAACAAGTATTTATAGGCAAAAAATATGTGGTCATAGGTGTGAAACTCAACTCTCTGGTTTTCTATATTCCCCCAGATCTTGTCTTTTAAATCCTTCCCTGCCTTGGTAGATTGCCAATGCATTGGAATAAACTTTTAAAAATATCTTCTTTAGCTTTTCTCATTGTTCTCAGTGGGAGGATTTGTCCTAATTACCTACTGTGCCATTAGCTAAGGCCAAACTCCCATTGTATTTAAGTATAATTTGTGAATTTGAAACATAATACTGAATTTCCTACTTATAGTAATGATCCAAAGTTTCCAATAAAATAAATGTAGTATGCGCAACATCTCTAATCATCAGGAAAATGCAAATTAAAGCCACAATGAGATATCACTTATCTCCAGTGAGACTGGCCTTTATCAAAAAGTCCCAAAACAAGAAATGTTGGTGTGGATGTGGAGAGATAGGAACACTTATGCACTGTTGGTGGGACTGCAAACTAGTGCAATCTCTGTGGAAAGCAGTATGGAGATACCTTAAAGAGATACAAGTAGAAGTACCATTCGATCCAGCAATCCCATTACTGGGCATCTACCCAAAAGAGCAAATGATACTGTATAAGAAAGACACCCGCACCCGAATGTTTATAGTAGCACAATTCACAATTGCAAAGATGTGGAAACAACCCAAATGTGCATCAATACATGAGTGGATTAATAAAATGTGGTATATGTATACCATGGAGTACTATTCAGCTTTAAGAAACAATGGTGATATAGCACCTCTTGTATACTGGATAGAACTGGAACACATTCTACTAAGTGAGGTATCCCAAGGATGGAAAGACAAGCACCACATGTACTCACCATCAGATTGGTATTAACTGATCAACACATAAGTGCACATATAAGAGTAACATCTATTGGATGTTGGGCAGGGGAGGGGGGAGGAGGGAGGAGGGGATGGGTACATGCATACACAAAGAGTGCAATGTGCACCTTCCGAAGGATGGACATATTTGAAACTTGGACTTGGTGGGGGGAGCAAGGGCAACATACGTAACTTAAACATCTGTACCCCCATAATATGCTGAAATAAAAAAAATAAAAAATAAAAAAAATAATAAATGTAGTAAAATGTGGGTTAATTTAAATAAAAATATTTGGTAAATATTGTGTATGCAAGTTAGGCACATATGGCAAAGGCATTGAGTGTGCCAATGACTAAATTTTGACAAACACACAAAAATGAAATAATCTGTATTAAATGATTGGTATGGTGCCTTCCAAGCCCTTGGTGTGCAGAGGTGTCCACCTGCCCTCACCTTAAGTCATCCTCATTGGTTCAGTCTCTAACCATATACTCAGTTTGCACAAGAACTGAATTTCTGATTAGCTCCTATGCCTGAGCCTCTGTGTAGTTATCTGTTTCCCTAGTTTTGCTCTTTAACTCTTTTAGCAAATATTTATTTAAAATTCACTGTATTAGGACGCTTATTAAATGTTGATGATGTGGTGCTTGATGTCAAGGTGTGCATAGCCTGTTTGATGAGATAGAGAAACAAGCAAATTGCATTAGTTACAATACATATATATTAAACTTTGTGTAGAGCAAAAAGTTCTTAATTATCAACATATTTTTTCCATAAGAAAAAACAACTCAATTTACTAGATATAAATTATTCACACTTTCAAAAGGAAGAATGCACATTTAAAACGAAGCTAATTTTGGAATGACTGTCGAAATGGGGAAGAAAAAAACCCCAGCAGTTAGCAGTGCACTGCCACTGTGCAGCGTACATATCTGTAGTGCAGCTTTGGCATATTGATATGAAAATTCTTAAAACATTTTTGCTAAATATCACATTAATAACAGCATAGATCATGGCCCTAATTTGCTGAATATCATTTTATTTCAATCTTTGTATAATAATTACAAATTAACTGAGGAACAGGGAGCAGAAATGAGATAAGTAAAATGATGAGAAGTCTTTTTATATTATTGCAATGGAAAAAATTTCATGCCTCTACTCAATTCTCAATCCTCACCATACATATTTAAAACTAATTACTCATAATTTTGATAAAACAAGAAGTTTAAAAAGAATTTCTCACAGATATGCACTCTGAATTCTCAATGTTAAATACCCAAGCCGCCTTCTTTTCCTCATGAATAAAATCTGAATAAATTTAATTAGTTCTGATAGAATTTTAGCTTAAAATTATTCCTGCTTCTATTTATTTCAATTACGATGTACTGTGAAAAGGCACATAAAAGTACTAATTCACTAAAAATCTAGCCTTAATTTCTATTATTAAAAATAATTTTATTCTTTGAACTGTGATCTAGTAGAAAAAAAGAAAAATAATTTTAGTCTATCAACAAAAATTTCATTCATTTTAAATGCTTTCTTGCTAACCTGGGTCTTAAATATTAAAACAACAGCAATAACACCAAAGTATTTATACCTTTTTTAAAAATATCAAAGTATTATGTAATGAAAGCATGGGCAAATATATTAAGATTAGCACACTTTTAAAATGTGAATAGGAACCTGAAGCTTTAATTCATTCATACATTATTCTTTGAATTATTTCAAATAATGCTCACCAGCATGAACACCTAGAACATTAAGCATTGACAGCTAAAAGATATTATTTTAGCTCATTACCATTCACTGATTTCCATAGCCCTGAAATATTTGTTTTAAAATATTTTCTTCAGTTTTACAGCTGTTTTGTGAGAAGAAAATGCGCCACCCTCTTCACTCCACTAAACTAGAAGACCCACCGCTCTACATTTTTTAAAGGCCAGAAGGCCAGTCAGTCGGTTTTCTGTTGTGGAATCCCTCTGCTGGTAATGAGCATCGGGTCAGGCTGCGCCAGGCGGGGTGCTGCCAGCAGCCGGAGGAAGGACAACCTGGGCCTAGTCCCGGGCGGCAGAATGCAGTAGGTCTGGATACTCGGGAAATCTCAGAAGCGCAATCAGTCGAACTTGGTCACTAGGTATTGAGAGCGAAGGAAGAATGAATGTGTCTTTACATTTCTAGCTTATGTGACGGTACAGTCATAAGTTTTGTTAGTTCAAACATACTTATCCATCTTCCGTTTTGTGCCAGGAACTATGGCAAGCATGAGGGATGCCGTGAGAGACAAAACGACCCTCGTTTGAATCTTTAGCTTGCGTCTATCAGTGGTGCTATCAAATAAAGCTGAGTGGCTAAGAAAAAATCACAATTATTTTGTTGGCACGATTAATTGGACAGCTTCCATCACAAATCTTCTTTTTTAAAATGTTTTTCTTTCAGCATATTACAGGGGTACGAATATTTAGGTTACATGTATTGCCTTTGCCCCACCCGAGTCAGAGCTTCAAGTGTGTCCATCCCCCAGACGGTGCACACCGCACCCATTACGTGTATACATACCCAATCCCCCTCCCCCTCCCATTGGCCCGACACTGGATGAATGTTATTACTATATGTGCACATAAGTGTTGGTCAGTCAGTACCAATTTGATGGTGAGTACATATGGTGCTCTTAAATCTCAAGGTACAAGCATGATAGTAAGCAAAGGTAATGAAATTTTAAAAGATGGTAATGATTGTTCTTTTCCACATGGGGGAGCTTTTAAACTCAGAAACTCTTAGTTCTTTGTACTTTCCCAAATCTGTTTGTTATCTGGGAATGGAATGATTGTGGATGTCTGCATTAATCTCCAGAATTTTCTAATGTTTTCTTTTCCAGAAAGACAAACAGCAAGCACCCTTTCCTCAAATTCGTTGGCAGAAATGCTATCTTTTGAAAATACATTGTCTCTCTCTCCCCTATATTTCTTCTTGACTCTGGAAGTATTGTACAAAGAAAAAATTTGGCTTGTGTTCAGTTTTCTTTCCTTTTCCATTTACTCCTCAATTATGTAGAAAATCTAGAAAGGCAACTAAGAGCTGGTATTCATATAAGAGCTTGAATTTCCCCCATGACCTAACATGCTTTACCTAGTAGATAGCTCCCTAAGAAACTGTGAGAAATTTGAGAGCTTTCTTGGCAAATGCAAGGAATTCTCTAACCCTGAATTCTAACTTAGATAAAAGGAACACTGTCCTTAGACTGGAAAAATTGTGGGCTGTCTCTATAAAAGAAATATGTCATTAAATAGTTATGTAGTTTTCAATAAATGTGTTTATGAACTCATTTCTAGTCATAATGTGGAGCAATATTATCACCTACCTTACTGATACAAAAAAATCATTATCTTCTAATTGCTTCTAGAGGGAGACTGTGTCTTAATTATTATTTTGTTGTCTCTTTGATTTGGTAAATGCCAGTGCTATAAAATTATTTTTACTAGATAATTGATGTGTAATTATTTGCAGAAATATCTACTGTGATTTCTACAATTTAGTAACATGTTCTGCCTCATAGCTAATCTTTTGAATGTAAAATATATTTCTTTTATTTTTTCTAAGATGCAGTTCCAGTCAGATCCCACCCTTCTCTTGAATTTGAAGGTAAGAGAACAGGAGAAACGAGAGAATTGTTTTTCTTAATTGAGGCTCCTACATGCATCTTCTTCAGAGTTTTGAGTGAATTATAAAAGTTATGGAAACTGTATCATGTTCCCCTTCAACAAAATGAGGAAATCAATCTACTGAATATCAACTCTGAAATTCTGTGATTCCATGATTTTTATATTATTTACTATAAATGAGTAAAACTGTTTCTTAAGCAAACATACCTGTCCTAATCTATCCAGATTCTTTCCCCCCATTTGAACAGTCCTTTAATACATTTATTTTAACTGCTAATACTGCCCAAAGCATGCTTGGCACTCTTCTGAAATTTATTCAAATGCTAGAGTAAATTCTTTTGGTAATCTTGACATAGAATATCTTTGAGAATAAATTTAATTTTCGAAAAGCATCATATTCTTTCAGAGTCAAATATGACAAATAGAATTTATGGATTTTCCCATCTCTTATTCATTGTGACATTTTTTTCTCTTCCCATGCTATTTTTATTTGTTTTTGTCTCTTCTTTTACCATCTTTTCATGTGATACTATATATTAAAGTCATTTTTAGTTTTTAATCTAACTTCTTTACTTCTCTACTAGATATCAAACACTTTGAAGTTAAGGGCCATTATCCTGATTCATTAGAAATTTCCTGTATCTGACCAAAACATTTTTAATATATTCAAATGCATCAGGTACTCTTTGGATTTTATGCAATTTAGAACTCACTCTTGGAGACTATTTATTGACTTGCATTAATCTGGACTGGTAGCCTCCATATTTGAAGTACAATTGTCAATATTGGCTCTCCCATCCACCACCATGATGAAAATTTTCTTTGTTTCTCTGATGTATCCCCTCTTTTCAATATCTCAATGTTTTCCATTTACTTGATTTCTTCCTTTGTTTTGGGAGGGCTTCTCCAAGCAGGTTCTCAAGAAAGGGTATGCGGGAGGTTTTTAGACTTGCATGTCTGGAAAATATTTTGTCCTCAGGATGTTTAAGGTTTCTCTGTAGCTTGTTTGTTTTCCTATACTACCCTCTTCTTCTCACTAGTTCTTTATCAAAGCTTATAGAATATTCTCTTGAAACCCATTTTTTTCTTACATTTTAACCAGTGCTTTGGGTCAGGTCTATTTTTATGGACATTTTATGAGCTCTTTAAAACTGAAAATTCATATTCTTCAGTTCTTGAAAGTAATCCTGAACTTTTTTGATGACTTCATGCACTCTGTTTTTCTATTCTTTATTTCTGGTACCTCTAAGAGAGATTTTCTGGATTTGTTCTCTAATTTTTTCTTTTCTTTTCTCTTTTCTTTTCTCTTCTCTTCTTCTCTTCTTTTTTCCTTTATTTCTTCTTTTCATCTTTGGTTCTACTTTCTGGCAGTATTCGCCAACTTTATCCTTCGATCTCTTATTGAGTCTTTTATTTCCACCATTATGTTTTCATGATCCAAGGCCTCTTTTGTCCTCTGAATTTATCCTTTTTATTTTACTGTTTTCTTTTTTATGGATGCAACATCTCTTACTTATCTCAGGGTATTAATGGTAATTTGTTTTCTTTTTCGTTTTTGTTATTTTCTTCTTCCAAGTTAGTATTTTCCTGTTTTTTTTCCCCATTTAAATTGCTTTTCCTGCTTGTTTGTTCTGTTCCTATCTGTCACATTAAAATTTTTTCTCGCATATTCAATAGTAACATCATATTATGAGAATTCTGTAATGTCATTCAGATATGGAAATATGATAGTTAATGGCTCTGCAGTATTACATGTATGAAGCAGGTATATGTGCTTTTAAAGGTGGGTCAGGTGCAGAGGAAGTCACAACTACTAGTAGCATCCTTTTGAGCTCTCATTTCCCTACCTACACTCACCATGTTCTAACGAGAGTTTCTTAAGACATCACCTAAACAGTTTCTCCAACACCCCACAGCACCTCTACCCATTTATATAAGTCAAAGCAGAACTAAGTATCACACATCAGGTATTCTCATACTTCTACTAGGATGAAGCATGAGGATAAAGAGAATGAACAATTTGAGGTGTCTAAAATCCTTCCTTTTTAGAAATAAGTTTTAAAATTATTTGAGGCATTTTAGGGTACTGAATTTGGCTTGAAATTAGATGAACTGGGTTCCAGTCCAACTCTGCTGCTTATTAGTTACCTGATGTTGAACAAATTACTTAATGCTTAAGACTGTCTCCTTAATCAAGTAAAAATTAAATAATACCTAATTACTGTGAGAATTAAATGAGATAATGAATTTGAATTGCTCAATATAATGCCCAGCACAAGTATTTTCTCAATGAATGTTAATCTTTATGATTACAGATGAATTCATGCTTATTATACAAAATGGGAAGAATACAAAAATATAATATAAAGGAGAAAAGCAGTGTATGATCCAGAAACAACCAAGCTTCACTAATTTATATACATGCATGATTGGCTTTTCCCATTGGTTTTGTCAGAGTCTTCAAAGGAGAAGCTTCCAGGTCAGGGGAGAGCGGGGCTAGCAGAATCCTGGGAACACAGTTGGGCGAGACAAGCGAGAGCAGGGTCTTCATTCAGCATGCGGTTGTTTATCTCCACCTCTTTCCTTTCAGTACTGGAGTCCTGTGCGCATCTGGAACTGGTGTCCCTCAGTTCAGAGTATCGTCAATACTTTCTTTATGGAATAAAATTCCAGTCTCCTAGAAATGGGTCAGCAGTCACCCAGTAGCAGAGGAAGGAAGATTTCTTACTGGAATACAATTGATTTTTAAACAGATGTAATCAGAACTTTGACCGCAGAAAACAATGGGAAAAAGCTGAAGGATAGATACATAGTATTGCCCATGTGGTACTTCTTTCTCTCATCAGCACATCCGTATCTGTTCCCTTGCATACCCCGATTTCATGCCTCCACCTGATTGCCCAAGGACTCGGTTTTTCTGTCACCATATTTTCTCATTCTGGGAAGATTCCCACAAAACTGTTCCTCATCATCCTAAAAACAAAACAAAACAAACACGTCAACAACAACAAAACAACCACAACAACATAGCCCAAACAAGTAGACAAATACACGATTTCTTTTATTTCAGGGTCCAAGTCTCAACTTGATAATTCATAAATTTAATAATGTACTTAATTTTATCCATTATATTTATTACTGCGTAGGTATTGTTCATAGCATGAGGGGATCCGAGTAGAACAATGCTGAGCTTTAGTAACATTTGCCAACAGAGGCTCAGCAGAAGCAAAGATTGTAGAAACCGTAGTTGCAAGCCTCACTTAAGCTGATGAATCATCCAATAGCAGGCGAGGGATGATGCAGACTCAAGCAGAGTTCGGGCTAGTGTTTGACGTGTGAGATTAGCGAGTGTAGCGGAGTGTGAGGACTCGCTGCATCCAACAGGCATGGCGGGGCTGGGCGGTGGGGGGGGACCACAGGTGGCAGGTGAGGCAGATGTCATTGCTGTGGAACCAGGTACTCTAATCATTTTACAGCCAGGGAATGGAATGCAGCAGTGGTGGAATTCAAACAAGTCATTAACTCCACGATCCCAAACATTTTTGGCACCAGGGACCGGTTTCATGGAAGAGAAGTTTTTCCATGGCGGGGCGGGTCGGGGGTAGGCAGACTCAGGCGGTGATGCCAGATGAAACTTTGCTCGCTCGCCTCCTGATGCGCCCCCCGCCCCACGTTTCATGGAAGACAATCTTTCCACCACGGGGCATGGTGGTGGGGGGCGGACAGACCGCACCCTCGCTGGCGGGCGCCCAGGGCCCGGGCTGGGGCCTGCATTAACGCCCGGCTGAGCACGCTCCAATTCCATCGGGCACGGGTTGGAAGGCAAGAGGAGACATGTGGCAAATCAAACATTGTCTGGAGAGCATCGCAGCACTTTAGGGGAATTAACTAAAAGACGATTTATAAATACTATAGAATATTTCTTACACTGTAGTCCACATTCTAGACAAGGGTCATAAGGGGAACGTGCTATGAAGACAGAGCCTTTGTTCTTTCCGTCTCGGTTCTCTAAACAGACAGCTAACGAGCTGATCCTCTCACCGAAGACAACGCGGGTATGCCGGTCATCAGCAGAGAAGCCGGGTTTGTGTGTTCTGTGGGGAGTGGGGTGTCATCCATACAGTCTTCCGTTTGAAATAAATAATTGGCTAAAACAACTGCAAGTGGCATATTTAAAGCTGTGTAATTATGCAGGTATAATTTAAATCTTTTGATGGACGTGACCTCATGTTAATGAGCCAACATTTTTTCAGCGAAGTTACTATTTTTATAATGAGGAAAAAATGGGTTGCAAGAAAAAAAAAAACAGTCAAAAGTAACTGACAATTCAATCAAGTTGCTTTCATTTTCTGATTTCTACTGAATCTCAGCATATTCTTGCTTTTTTTTCCTCCAAGAAGTAATTTAGATAATGAGTTACTTTCTTGACTCTAAGCTAATGACAAAGCAATGGCTACAAAAGCTTCGATTACGAGAACTTTTTTCTTTTTCATTATGAACATAAAGCACCAATTTCTGTGCACCAAAACATTACTCAATTTGTTTTGGTCTAAGTGGTTTCTTTATTTTAGAATTCAGTGTGATGAGTTAGCAAGAATTCCCTTCAGCCTAAGATTTATGCCCGGAAGTAAGTTCGGCACTTGAAAAAGAAGTTTTATTAACATTTTCAAGGCAGTAATCCTAAAATGAATATAAAAACTACCAGCTTATAAGTAAAAATTGAATTCATCTGAGTTCTTATAGTATAATAAAATATGTACAAATAATAAAATAATATTTTAAAAAATCCAGCATCCTATCAATAAAGATGCTTTGAAAATCAGATTTTTACCCCTTATGAAGTTACTGAAATTGATACAAATGCTACTTGGGATCAGAAAAATACATTTTCTAAAGCATTTGGAAAATAATCAAGAAAAGCTACATTTATAGCTACATAATGGAATACTATATGGCAATTAAAAAGAATAATATATGTTTACATTATTACGTGTATTTATGGAAAGATGTCTATAATATTTTTGAGTAAAGAAAAGATTGCAAAAAATATATATAGTACAATCTTATTTTTATAAAATAATGGATATATTTACGTGTATGTTTATCTGTAAGAGCAGTCACTAAAATATTAATTGTGGATGGGTTGGGTGATAGAATTTTAAGGAATTATAAATGTTCTTTTTATCCTGTTTTGTATTCAATTGATGTAGTGTTTTATTTTTATTTATTTATTTTATTTGTTTTTTTGAATCACAGTCTCTCAATTCAACCCAGGCTGGAGTGCAGTGGCCTGATAATAGCTCTCTATAAACTCAAACTCCTGGGCTTGAGCAATCCTCCTATCTCAGCTTCCTAAGTAGCTGGGACTACAGGCACGTGACTCCATGTCCAGCTAATTTCTACATGCTTTTTGTGGAGACAGGGTTTTGCTACATTGCCCAGGCTAGTCTTGAACTCCTAGCCTCAAGTCAATCTTCCCACCTTGACCTACAAAAGTGCTGGGATTACAGGGGTGAGTCACCATGCCAGCCTGATGTAGTGTTTTCAAATGTCCTAAAATGAGAAAGTTTATCCTTAAAATTGAAATTTAAGTAAACAAACTTGAAATCATATCGTTAAAAAATAAGATGAAGTCACCACTCAGGTGGTGGCATTGTCTCCTAAACCCAAAATCTTGGGCTGTGATGGGGAAATATAGTCTTGCTGTTTCTACTCTTCTCACTTCAGCACAAATATGACCCTGCAGTATTAAACTAAACCCAAATATTGGGGGAGCTTCTGTGGACGATTACTTAAGAAGCACTTGGAAATATGTATTAATAGGCTTCTCTCCGTCCTCCAACCTGTCAGACAGTAAGGCTCATGATATAAATTAAGTCAGAATAATTAATATTTAGAATGCAAACATCTCTTTGCTTTAAGTTAGCAGGTAAGACCTGGAAGCCTACACTGGTTCTACTTGATAGATTATTCCTTCAAAGTAAGTATTCCATTAATATAGTACCTTTCCTGAACAGCAATAACTTAAAGGGTACAAATGAAAGAAAGAATTTCAAATACTTTATTTTCTTCTCATCATAGAAAACTCTTTTATACGGGCCTGCAAATATTTTCAAGGAATCGGGCAAAAGATCAGGATCCATAAGTCATATTTCTAAATAATAAAACATTATAAATCAAGCTAGTAACGTACTCAATAAAATATGATCTGGCACTCTTCCTGGACATATAACTCCACATGACAACCTGGAAGTCCATGTTTGAATTGAGAAGTTTTGGACTCCTGGCCTGGCAGCCTGCCCCATGCTCTTTCCATCCAGTTCAGGCCTGTGGGTGGCCTTGAACACAAGCACCTAGCAATTGTAGACTGCACCTGCGAGCTCTGCCAATATGTATGAATAGCTGCACCTTGACCACTGCTCCTCCAGGCAGGGATGCACACATTGGCAACGCTGTCAGCTCTGGGGATGAGCCTGATACAGGTCCTGTGTGTGGGTTTGAGAGTTGTTTGAGCAGGGAATTCCTGGATGTCCAGAGTGTAGTCTAGAGTACTTCCAGAGATTGCCTGAGCTCCAGAGGCAGCTAGCCCAAGGTTTCATCCTTCTGTGGCAGAATGTAGGACAACATTGATTTAAGCTCCAGAGTTGCCCTTGTGGTGGCCCAAGGCTGTCATGGAGCCTGACTTCCCTTCTATCCAGTCTTGCTCTCCTTCCCTTCCTTCCACAGGTGCTGATCACAGGGCTCTCTCTAATAAGGGCGTCCTAAGCTCTGTCTCAAAGATTATTTCCCAGACAATTCAGCTCCTTACCCAGCAGGGAAAGGCATCTTAAAGTACAGGGCAAGGGCAGGGCCCTTATTGCTTTAAGGTCCTATGTAAGTCATTTACCTCACCTTAAACAGCGTGCATAAGAATCACCTGGTGGGGTGCTTCCTTACGTGGGCACAATGAGCTCACCTCCCTCCACCACGAGAGATCCTGATTTAAATATCTCAGATGATTTTGATGCAGGTAGTTATCAGATTCAAGTTGAGTGACTTTTCATTGTAGTAAACATGCTCAAAATAAGAATATACTCTGATATGAAAGGAGTGAAGAGCCTTTTTTTCCATTTTTCCTCCCCAAAGTTAGGGGGAACATACTGCTTATTACTTAATACATGAGAGCAGGTAAGTTGGCATGAAGCACAGGGAGAAAACATCCAGTGCAGTAATTACCAGTAACCCCCACCCCCCACCCCCAATCCTTGTTTACTTCTGCAATTTGGGGCATTTCCCTTACCACCTTGTTAACATTTGCAGCACTGCCCACCCTGGCCCTATTTAATAACTTTCTCTACCTTTTCTCTATAGCTCCCATAATCCTTTGCTATACTATATATAGTTTACTTCTTTGATTATTATTCTGTATCTTCACCATTAGAAGTTATGTCCCATAAAGATAAGGATTTCTGTTTGCTTTATTGCTATGTTTTTAGTATCTGATTCAGAGTCTGACATATAGTAGTGCTTAGTAAACACTTGGTGAAAAGGTAAGTTCAGTTAATTTTATAGTAGGTAACAGAAAAGAAGCAGTGGGAATGTATTCAACAATGTCCTTTCCCCTCTGAAACACAGGAAATCTTAAAACATCCATCCTCACATTGAGGAAGGCATTTCGGAGCCAGGCATTCCCAGGACTTTTAAGGAATTGGAGGAGAGCTGCACTTCCAGCATTCACACAGATTGTACAAGCAGAAAATGCAAATAGAAATAGCTAGTTGTTAGAAAAGTATCTGATGAAATTATGCATGTTATTGACTGAGCTTTACTAACAGAGGAAATTACAAGAGACCAAGCTCTACCAGCCTGACACAGGGACCATCACCAGAACTGAAGAAAAGCAGGGAAGAAACTCATAAACAAGAGAAAGCTGATAAAACAAAGTGCTAGAGCAAGAACAGAACCAATTGCTTAACAAGTCCTGACTATGGTTTTTTCTTTTTTTTTTTTTTTTTTTTTTTTT
>RJWJ010023244.1:0-26060 GCA_004363605.1 Indri indri
AATCTTCACAATCTTTTCTAGGTAAAGGCAAAGGGAATATTTTCTACCTTATTTGATGATTCTTAGATGCAAAGACCATAATAACTTTAATAAAGTTAGGAATCTAGGTATTATGCTGTGTTATAAAATAATCCAAAAGGAGTTTTAACCCTTCCAACAATAGTTATTAGAATAATGAAAACTATTAATATTTCATTATACACATTTTAAATACATACCATAGTATTCAAGACTGATTTGTAGGAAAAAGGGCCAATAGAATTGTTACTGGATTACAGTAAATTTTTATGTAAGTGGACAGAGGTACAGAGAGTTGTATTTCAATTGAATTCCACTAAAGATCCTTTGATGATCAATGTGTAATAATGGGAAGTGCATTAGTTTGGGATTACCAAGACCCTGGTTCTATTTTGGCTTGAACTATCTGTGACCTTAGACATGTAACCTAATGTCTCAGAGCATTTGTTTCCTCTTCTGTGAAATGAGGGGTTGGGTTAGAAAATCTTTAAGAACCCTAATAAATCTGATGAAATTGTGTTGTCTTTCCATACCTCACTGAGAGAGGATAAACCACCTTTGCAAGTGGCAAGATTTAGAGAGATTAATGAAGGTATCGAGTTGTCCCAATTAGCAACCCAAGAGAACTCAAAAAGCCATGACATAGGTGAGATTGCTGATAACTTCCTCCAATCAGTGATGCTGACAGGTGGCCTGGAGAAAAAATATGAATTCACAAACTCTTGATATACTCAGTTGTTCCTAAGCCACTGGGAAAGAAGGCCGGCATCAAAAAGAACACATTGTCTAGGTCACAATCTCAGGATACCTCCTTTTTGCTTATACTTTCTCCGTATGTTCTATGTCATTTTTTCGTGCCCATACACCTCCCATATTTCGCACAGTTCTTCCTTTTTTCTTCTTGTCATAAGAATGTCAAAACTATTGGGTCTCTTCATTTTTATTATGCTGATGTCTCCAAGTAACTTGCTGCCAGACACATGTCCCAACTGACTAATGTTCACCCAATTCTGCAGATTTAGGGTATTTCGTTTTGAATAAAATCACCCCAAATGTTTCCAAATATCATAACCATGTGGCTATATGTTTTCCTTTATGAAATTTCTACACAGAAAGATTTGAGAGAGTATGTAACTTTATGTTTTTCCAGCTTCAGTACATTTACCTTCTGATGAACACCATCCATCACACTATTTCTATGTAAGAATTTGCATGAATTTTAATGTCAGTCTTTTGAAACAGTAGTAATTGCATGGTTTGTATTGTAACTATTTTTACCAGGTTACACTAGGGGCTCTTCCGTAATAAGAATATACCTTCCTAAGTTGTCCTCCTTAGGCAAATTTTCTTTTCTAATGCCACATGTTAGCAGTACTGTTTTTAATCAATGATCTTAGCCTCTGTGGAAGTGAGAGACATGGGAATGCCAAAAAACAGCTGTGTAAAAATGCTTTTGAAGGAAGACATTTAAAGCAAAAGGAATGAGAACACTTTGGTAAAACAATCTGGCTGTGTCCTGTCTGCCTCCTGTGACCCTCACTTGGTGTTTCTAGGGAAAAACAGACCGTTTCACCATGGTTTATAAACCATTGCAATGATATATATGCTCATTTCAGATGCATATTATTCAGAAGTGATTTGGAGAGGAAACTTAGGAAAGAATTTCATAGAAGTATTTAAATATTAGTTTATTTTTTCTTTCCTTTTCTAGGTAATTTCCTGAGTGATTTTTAGATGTTGTCTCTTTACCTGTTATAACTAAGGCATTTCTTATATTCATTTGGCAGACAAGTCATAATTGCAATTTATACTTCATTATTGTCCAAAAGCTTCTCTTTTTGCCCAAATATCTGTTGGTCTACCTATTTTTCTTACATATTAAATAAGCAACACATGACTGACATATCTGTTGAATATGTATTTTTATACAAAGAGGATTACAGTTGAGATATGAACAATCGTCTTGTTAATATAGAGGTTTTACTTTATTTCTTTTATCCCAATAGTGATTACTAATCCTTTTTCTGCTCTTTCGGTAAAATACAGGTGGCTGCTGTTACATGGTAATAAAACAGAACCACAACCAAAATGCACTGGTTCCTTCCCTGTTACTTCTCACAAAGGACAATGACTTTAGGCTGCTTTTATTCCTCCATTTCCTTCTGTCTTCCATACTGACAACATACCCCTTTTCAAATGCTTTCATCTTCTCCTTGTTTCTACCTCCTGTTCCAATTTTTTTTCTGTGATAGTTTAATAAAATGCATCTCCTTTACAGTTGCCTGTTGTATTTCCTAAGTCTTCACTTACCACTCATATTATATATCCATTCTCTGGGAGTCTTTGTGTTGCTTCCTTGCTCAATGCTGTATGCTTTTTTATTCATCTCTCCCTATTAGAAAAAAAAAACAGTTTGGGCACATTTGTTATTGATTTGGAGTATTTTTTTTCAGGTATCTCTTTCAAATTAGGCATGTGTATGATATTCTCTCTCAGTTACAGCAAGCCCTAGATTGTCTTTCTCTCATCCTGATTGGTGAATTATGTCTTGGCTGGTAGAAGGTTCTTGAGCTGCAGACTTTTTCTGTACTTAGTTTGGAGGTCTGTGGCTTCCCATGTTGCAGGTGAGAAGCCTGATGCCTACCTGATTTTTGTTTTCTTTGAAGGTAAGCTTGCTCTCTTGCTGAATGCTTATGACAATTTTTTTTTCATTCCGAGGCATCAGAGATATTACCAGAATATGCCTAGGGTTGTGTCTATTTTCTTTAATCCTGTCTGGAACTCACAGCCCTTTCAATTTCTAGGTTCAGATCTTTGTTGTTTACAGAATTTTTGTTTTGTTTTTTGTTTTTGCTTTCCCCAGTATTGGTAATAATTCTTATTGTTGTCTTTTCTCCATCTGTTCCCTTTTCTCCTTGTATAGTATCTTGAATCTAAGGACAGCTTTTAGTCTCTTAATGTTTTCCCTTGTGATTTCCCTATTTTTTTTTTTTTTTTCTTTTTGCTTTGTGCTTTGAGATATTTCCTGCATTGATCTTCCAGGCTTCAAGTTGTCATAGCAATAGTTAAGTCATTCTCAGCTTTAATTCTTTCATTGAATTTCATGGTTCAAGAATCATAATTTTAAGTTCCAGGATGTCTTTTGCATTTGAATCACCTTTATAATAAGTGCCTTTATTATCTTGTCATTCTGGTGCTCATCTCTCTTCCTGGAGTGTGGGTTTACCTGATCCACCTCTCTGGCTGCTTGGTCTCCCAAGAAGGGCAGGGGTTTCTTTCTGTTGACTCACTGGGATTCAGATTTGGTTGTTGGAATATCTTTAATTGTGGAAATCCTACATCTGGTGAAAAACAAAGAGATTTCTTGCCTTTTGGGTACAAGACTTAGGGACAGGCTGTTAAGCCTCTCCTGCCTCAATAGTAGGAAGCCACTTTACAATCTGGTCCCCCTCCACTCTCCAAGCCACAAGAGTAGGGAAGACATTTCATTCATTTAGCTCCCTCTTGGCCATTTAGAGCTCAGGAAGACTCAGCATTCTCAAAAGGGGTAACGTTGAACTCCTCTTACTCTGCTGGGTTTTATAGATCTGCAATTACCATGCTTTCTGTAGGGTTCTGATGCTCTCTCTGGCCCTTGCACGGAATGTGCTTTAAGTTCTCTGCTCAGGGACTTCAGTAGATTTTGAGCCCCATTGGACATCTGATAGCAGCTGCTGTCCTTAGAGAGGTAGAAGGCTGAGCTGGGGAGGGAGGACAAATAATAATTGATAGGTTGTAAGTTATCACATTCTGCCTGTCACAGATTCCTTTGCATAGGTGGTGACTTGGAATTGAGGAGAAGGAATTCTGGAGACTGGATTCAAGCAGTGAGTCACATTAATCAACTACAATATTGGACAGGTGATTTAACCCCTTTGTGCCTGTTACTTGTCTGGAAAATCAGGATACATGTGCTAATTCCTTGTTGGAGTTCAGATACTTTAGGGGAATCTATCTCACTAATTACTTTCTTTGTGTTTCCCCGATCTCGTCTTTTAGAATTGCTTTGTCGACAGGGGCGTTCTATTCAGTCCTGCTTGTTCTATATGATCTTATTTCCTCACCTACAGCTGATCGACACTCAACCCAAGCTGAGTCAGATGGAAGTGCTTTGCCCAAAATGGGGAATTTATAGAACGAGTAGGCTGAACTGAGGGCAGTCTAAGGATACTATTGTGAAGCCACTGTTCATCTCAGCCATATCCAGAGAGAAGCCAGAGAGCCCACTGGCACAGAGATGAGGGCAGGTAAATTCCAGATTAAGACAGAGTGACATAGCAAAAGAATTTCCTCGTGTTCCTGGTGTTTTTCCTGTTCCTGGCTCCACTCTTTCTCCAGATACTTGACTGAATTTTCTCTCCTTGAGATTCAAGAGCTTGCTTCTAGATAGTAATAAATTCTGCATATATTTTGTGTACTTAAGTCAGTTTAGGTGAGTTTCTGTTGTTTGAAATTGGGGGATTCCTACGACACTTATTTTTCTAGCTGGAAAAGTGAATGTATATAGAAAATGAGAATAGAAAAAATGCCCTGGAAAATAAAACAGAACCATGCAGACACCACTTCTTGTTGCTTTGCTGGCAAAATCATATGCTTGTGTATCTATAATTTGGGTGTTATTTTAACAGCTTCTATACTTTAAACCAGGCTGTCAGTCTTGTATCTAAGACATTCCACTTAGAAGTTTGAGGACTTCTTGTTTTTAGCAACTAATTGTGTTCGTTGGATGTTGGTCACATTTTAGAATTAAACTACTTTCTCTTTCTCCTGTATTTTTAGAGTTAGGGAGGAGATGGAGAAATGAAATCAGTCAATATACTGGCCCTTTGAAGTTTATCTTCCATCTTCTACTCCTCATAGATATGTTCTGAGCAATCAGTTTCCTTTGGAAGAATGGTGTCTTTTTCCATAAAGGAAAGCATGTCCATGGGGAGAAAAGTAGTTGCTGCTTTGACAGTTAGTTCTAAACTCATATCCTTAGGAAAGAAAACATCAAAAAATGTATGTTTTCTTAAAAGTCACTACTTTAGGGCCCCACAAGCAATGAAGAAAATCTAGAGATAATCCCTTTCTCTAGCTACTCTGTTCAAGCATTCATTCACGATGAAGATAGGAAAAAACATCATCTCTCAGTTTGTGTCTATCACTGTCCAGAAAGGAAAACATAAAACACTATATGTATTTCAACAGAGGGAATTCAGTGATACAGAGAATTTATTACATAGGTAATGGAAAAGTCAAAAGAGCAGCCAGTCAGGGGCATGAGGCCACCAAGGGATTAATAGGAAGCCTCAAGAGACAACATCAAAGCCGTGATGCTGGAGTCATCAGACGGGGCTGAGGATATGGGTATGGCTTCCCTGGTGGGGGTTGAGCCTGCAGAGAAGGGGGCTCTTGATATGGAGCTGGACCAAGAAGGAGATGCTGCTTCTGCTAGAGAACAGACACTATGCAAGACGGAGCCAGAGAAGAATAAATACACTGACTTCCCTCTTCTCCTGCACTTCGGTGCCTCTTGCTAGCTGAGCCTACCTAGGTGCAATGGCCAAAGGAGTTTGGGAGATGTAATTCCCTAAGATGCAGAGCAGAGCAGAGGGAGGGTGGGGGATGGATCTGAGAGCAAACAGGCGAACTCTACCATATAGTTCATGTGACTCTTGAAATCTCAATTATTTCCGAGTGTTCTTATGATTCTTTCTCAAGGTTTAATCCTGGAGGCAGAGTTTGGCTTGAGCAATGGTAGTACCACCTGTGGTGGTGGTACTACCTTTCTAGTGGACATGGGAACTGTCTAAAAGTGTATTTTTTTGTTCCATCAGTGACTAGGGGTGATGTGTGATATTGGGATGTGGAGGCTGGGATACACCTGTTAATGTTCTGTTAATACAATGCACGGGGCAGCCTGGTACAATAAAAAACTGCTGTGTCCAAATGCCACTAGTGACTCATTGAGAAACCTGGTGATATTATGGTATACAGTCATCTGAGATGCCTCAAAAACCAGTAAGTTCATGGTCATTTAAGGATTTGCAGTAGAGACTGGACCAGCTTTGGCAGAGGTATTGTAGAGAAGATTCAGAACTCAGGTAGTGTGGACAGAAGATTGAATTATAGGATTGGAATTGGATTGACCTCTGCAGTTTCTTCCATCCAAAGATTTTATAATAATAGTTTTGATAATCATGAAAATATTATTTTTTCAGTACCTGTTATGTAACAGTCTCTGTGTTCAATGCACATACAAATTATTTCATTTATCTCCCACAATAAAGCAGTTAAGAGGATAATAACTGTTACCCACATTTTGCAGATAAGGAAACCGAAATTGAAAAGAGCAAACTGACTTGCCCAAACTTCATTTGTCCACCTAAATATTTATTAAAAACCAACTGTGTACCAGATATGTGTATGAACATAGACGTGGCATGCCACTGTGGTGGAGTTTGGAGTCTAGATGTTGTGTTATCTGGTAGAACTTTCTGCACTATCCAACATAGTCACCACTAGCCACATGGGGCTCTAGAACTCTGCCAATGTGGTTAGTGCAACTGAAGAACTGAATTTGAAATGTAATTTAATTTTAATTAATTTAAATTTAAATACCATACATGATTAGTAGCTACTATATTGGACAGTGTGGATTTAGAGGAAAGAAGAGAGAATTATGATAAAGGATCATCATTTTTTATTTAACATTTATGGAGTGTCTGCCATGGGCCAATCAAGGGACAGAAAGAGGAGTTAAGACTTCTCATATTGGAGTCCACAGTCTAGGGGGGACACAAGCAAATAATCTCCAGTGAATGTGGTAAGTAGAAAGTGAGGTAGTGACTTGCAGCCTGGAAAACCAGGGACGGTTTCAAGGAAGAGGGGACTTTTGATTTGGACCTTGAGAAGTGGGGGAATTGGCTAGGTGGAGAGACAGCATTCCTGGTAGAGCAAGGTGTCTCAATCTGGGCACTATTTTTGGCTAGAGAATATTTTAATAAGAGATAGGTATTTGGGGCTTCATAAATCTTTGCTGTGGGGATCTGCCCCATGCATTGAAGGATGTTTAGCAGCATCCCTGGCCTCTTAACCACTAGATGCCACTAGTATCACCCCCTCCATTTGTGACAAGCAAAAATATCTCCGCTCATTGCAAAATAGTCTCTGCAGAACATAAGGTCCTCTGGTTGAGAACCTTTAAGGTAGAGAAAATGCTACATGAAAGCCACAGGTGTGATGTATGGGAGAGTGGATCACTTCCGGTGGGGGCACGGCAGGGAGGATGGAGCCAGCAAAGAGCAGGCAGGTAAGTGCAGGGCCAAATACCAAAGAGCTTCAAGCATTTATGGTGTGTAAATGATCCTGTGAGTAACAGAAAGTTGGTAGAGATTTTTGCAGCAGGACAAGGACAAGATTAATTTTGCTACTTTGGAAGGCAAACCTAAAGTGGGGTATTCTCTAGCATGTTGCACCAGGTGGGAAACAAACCAGCTGGGGAGCAATTGGAAGCAGATTATATCAGGGCTAGTGCCCTGGACCATGCCAGATAGTGAGGGCTTGCTGAAAGGCGGTGCAGTCAAGATGAGGAGACGGTCAGCATGGCTAGCCAACGACATTTAAACAAATCGGGTCTTTCCACTGATGTCTTGACTGTGTACAAACTGACATTCTTGGAATGCTAGACTTTGAGGTCATTCATGTGATCTTTTTTAAACACCCTGCATTAATTTGTTGAATTAACAGTGTCAGTATTCTTTTCCTAGTTAATGTGTAATACTATATTGGGATAGAGAAGGTGAGATTGTGATTTTCATTTTCATTTATTATAGATCATCATGAAATTGAATATATATGTAATATACCTACATTTATATGTTATTATATTCAGGAAAAGTAAGGAAAATGTTGGCTATTTTCATGAACAGTATAAGTATTAGGGAGCAATCATTCGAATTACTTGTTATAAATACCTTGAATCAGCAAAGACAGCAATAAAGTAATGGAAAGTCCATGGTTTTTAGGCCATTGCTTCTTTGAGAAAACATTTTGCTATTATATTAATTTCACTTGTAAATTGTGTGATTAGTTCATTAAAACAAACTACTAAGATTCAGAACATAGAATAATCAGCACAGAAGAGTTTATAAATTGAGGTTCTGAATATTCGGGACTAGATTGACCTCTAGGGCACAGACTATGTCACCATTGAGACCATTGCTGTAAATGAGCAAATGGATGGATAAATAACATATGTGCATAATAGGTAGATGCATGCATTATATACACAAATAAAAATGGTTTGTTAGCCGAGTGTGGTGGCTCATACCTGTAATCCCAACACTTTGAGAGGCTGAGATGGGAGGATTGCTTGAGGCCAGGGGTTCAAGACCAGCCTGGGCAATGTGGCAAGACCCTGTCTTCCCCCCAAAAATACAAATTATTTGTTTTCTTAGCTAACTTTAAGCATATAAAAAAGTATCCCTGAGGATTTTTTTTTTCTTTCTGGTACTCGAAGGCTTATTGGAATGAGGAATAGCTTCCCCTGACTGAATTTCTATCACTTGCCCACTGGTCCTGGTGGTTTAGCTTTTAATTTTATTCTCTCTTGTCTATTTAAACCCTTGTAAAAGTTAACTATGTATTGTGTGTAATAGCACATATGATACTGTGTTTGGGATCATTATTTCCTTTAGTTGGTTTTTGCTTCTACAATAAGGAAGCTCCTTAAGCCATCTCCAGTGGCTTCTTCTATGAACTTTCTAGAAAAATAATTGGTATTCACTTGTATTTTAATTCCTCTGATGCTCCAACTTGTGGTTAATATGTCTGAGTATTGGGCCAGTCAGTAGATTGTATGTTTAAAAATTAAAACAAACCCCAAATGGCAAACTGGCAGTGAATTATGTTTCTTATGATAGAACTATGATCCATTGCTTGAGTCCATAAATCCCATAAAACACTCCCTCCAAGCTTTCTTAGATTAGTTTGCCAAGTGCAGTCCATAAAATATTTCTTGGTCATTTCAGATATTTTTGTTCAAAAGAATTTTCATTGTTTTATGACACAAAGCATTTGGTGTATTCTTATGGGAAATTGGTAAATATCTCTTTATGTGTTTGTTTACTTATAGTGGAAAAAGTATTTTGGAACCTTTGGAATACCACATGCCACTCCAAAAAGACCCTTTTTATGGAGAGAGAATCGTTTTCTCTTCTCTCTCTTCTGCTTATCTTGGGGGTATAGTGGAGGAGGATGATATGCTCCAAAGATAAATAATTAGGAAAGTAAGCTGCATTTATCGTTAGAGGCAAAAATACTACTTTATAGTAGTATTAAGTTGGCTCTTTGGATGTATAGTAACTGAAATTGCTGTGTCAGCAACCTGATGAAAAAATCAGCTTCAGATGAAATGAACCTGCCTTGGGCACTGGAGACCCTTGTAGGAGATCTCAGGGTCCTGTTCTTCTGCCATTGTAATTTGGTCTCCCTGACTTGGTTACAGGCAGACCTTGTATCCTATGGGCCTCGTTGTTTCCAATCAGACTGAGAACTAACAGTTGGCGTCTTGATTTTGTGGTTTATCTTTTTTTTTTTTGCTTTGCTTTTGGCATTTTAAGCATCTTTGTTTCCAAATTCTATTATTTCTGACCATTGAAAAGCAACACCCACCAGTAGGCTATTTTAAAAGGTGCTTGTGTAGCATCAGCAGGTGCTGGACAGTAAATCAATCTGGTTGCATTTTATTCTCATTAAAATTTTGCACCCACTCCTGTTGGCAGAGGGGGAGAGGAGGAGTCACAGTGAGAGGCAGAGACACCAGCACTCTCTGCTCTTGTGAAGAATCTATAGTCTCTGTAGTAACTTCTCTGTTCCATACTTTTTCCCTGTTCAGGAAAATCCAGTAGAGATTGCATGGAATTGGGGCAAACTTTCTCATCTGTGAGACATAGACAAAAACAAAAAATCAAACAGACAAACAAAAAAACCCAGACCCATCTATTTAAAAAGGAAAGAAACTTTATCTAGCAAATGACTTATTCTGATTTTAGTAGAACTCTTCGGCAAGTGAAATCTTTCATAAAATAGTAATGTTTAAAACAATAATGATAATGATAGAAAAACTCCCTGAGTGCTTTCCAAGGCTGTCAGTGTTCACTGTAAGAAGTGGTGTATGTGCTTGTTACCTAGTTATCAAGAGACAGATCTGCGTTCTTCATGACATGAGAGAGCCACCTTCACCAATCCTAAAAACCTCTATTTCTAGACTTCTTTATATATTAGGTTATTACATGTTTTTATTGCATTAGCTACTGCCAATCAGATGTCTTGTGTGAGGTGAACGTCTCTTAAGTACATTGTAAGAGAACTCAGCTACCCAGCTATGGACACACAGACTAGCTGATAATTGGCCAATTACCCTCAACTCTCTGAGCTGTTTCTGAGAGCCAGCTTGTTCTGGAGAAGCCCCAGGCACTGTGTTAGGAGTGAAAGGTGCATGGTTTCTGCCCACTCAAGAAACTTACAGACTGGCACTGGAAATGATGTGATGCATTTTGGGATTTGAGTGGTCACACTAGGAAATAAGAGAGAAAACACATTGAAGCATTTTTCTCCATATCATTGTTAACTCTAACAAGGCAAGGACAGAACTGATCCTGGTTGTGTGTTTAAAATCGTTGCGATGAACCAAGAAATGACCAGTGTGGTTGGTTAATAAGGAAACTAGTCTGGAAATAACATCTGGCTAAACTTGAGGTTAATGTCACCAGCTTTTTTCAACAAGGATGTTCTATTACTGATTCTTGGAGTAAGTGAACAATATTGCTGGCTTTCTCAGCTTTCTAATGTTAGGGAAGGGTGCGGGTTGGCAGTATTAACCACAGGGAAAAAGAAGCAGGGGGCGAATGTGAGGAGGCCAGTGAACATCTAGAACTAAACCTGCCACAGCAGGAACTTGAGGTTAGAGACTTTTCCCAGCCAGGAGCATGCACAGAAACTAGGAGCTCATGACCAAAGGTAACCTTTTCCTCATTAACAGACATTAGCAAGGCAAAAATCACATCCAACGGGGCCATGACAGTTTACAAATGTCATGGCAACCCCTGGAAGTTACCCTATAAGGATAAAATTGGGGCGGGCCCTTAGCTCCAAGAACTCTCCATCCTTTTCCCAGAAAAATAATGAATATTCTGCCTACATTTAGCATATCATAAGGTGTAGACTTAAAAATAGAAGTGTGGTAAGGCCCCAGGGTCTTCTCCACTGGCAGAGACAGACCCATTTCCCCTCTGGAAAGGTGCTTTCACTTTGTATGCTTGAAGCCTGCAATCAAAGCTGCTCGTGTGGAAGTGCTAAGTGTCCGTCGTCACTCCATTGCACCGGCCCTGCTTATGAATTTTCCAAGCAAGGAGACAAAGGACTGGGCAGAAACGCCTCTCAGAAATCAACCCTGACACTAATGCCTGAATGTGAGATCATGAGTTCTAGATTGATGAATAGGGAGAAAGAAAGAAAGGAATATATGAGGAGAGAGCAGGACTAGAGAAGAGACAAGGAGAAGAAAAGTGAGAAAAAGAGGAGGGAGGAGTGTAGAGAAAAGGGCCCAACATACCTAGAAGAGATAAGCATCTCGTGAGAATAAACAAAATGTTAAACAAATGAGTGAAAATCTTGGGCCCTGGATGATGAACATCAAGTATGCATAAACCTGGCAACAGATATTTATGTTACTTCATAAAAGCATTGACTTTAATACATAAAGATTCAATAAATGAAGACATAACTCTATAAATAGTCATCTGATGGCAGACATTCTGGAATGGGTGATCCTGGCAAGTCAATGGCTGTCATTGGGCCTTGGTTGTCTCGTTTCATTTTTGAAAGGTACAGTAAAATGAACCTCCTTTATTAATGCTAAAACTCTCTTCTCATGTTTCCTTCCTGTTGGTATACAGGTTGGTCATTTATTGCTGTGACAATAATTGATGCAGGGTTTATGTTAATTAGATGTAATTAGCAAAGAATACCTATGCATTGATATTTTTATTTTCACTGAAGATAATGGGGATATTAATTGAAAGGTTGTTCAATCTCCAATAAAATAAGCCATCATAAACTTTAATGTTTTAACTAAACTATGCATTTATGTACTTTTCTTCATTTTTTTGTTGTGTGGTCTTCCTGATGTTCATTTATTTCTATGCAGAAATCAACATACCTTTAAATAATTTGGGCTTCTTTCCTGCTGTTTTAAAATAAAGCAGAAGGTTCCCAAGATACTTTGCTTCTAGAAGGTGGCGTATATTATTTCAGTATTGCTTTTACCCTTCCTCCTAATGTCAAACCTATTTTCTAGAACATTTGAAGAATTTGCAGTTATTACCATTTTTATGTATTTGTGTATTTATTTCATAATTGGATAGATATCTTCCTATGTTCACATCATTTATGTTAGTTGCCTTTAACATAGTTACAATTAACCTTCCTAAATTAAATAAAAATCAAATTAAGAGATAGATATTGATAAAACCCATCCCAAATCAGTTATGAGAAAACATTCACTTGATGAAAAGTAGATATCTGAAAACTTTTGCAGTTAAGAGTAGATAAAAAGCCTTGGTTCAAAAACATCAATTGTGATTTTTGTGGGGCAGAGAGGTTTTCTCTGAGTAATCTTCCTTTAGTGTCTGCTTTTAACTGATAAACTCCATTTAGTGCTAGATTGCAGGTCCCGGGGAACTACCAATCAATCATTATGTTTTCCAAAAATGCTCTTTCTTAGCTTATCACTTTACTGATGCTTGGTATAATAATCATATGTGCATATGATGTTTATTTCACAGAACGAAAAAAAAATGCTGGGGTTTTAAAACTAGCCCCCATTTCCATGCCTGGAAATTGGCAGACACTTAAAAGGTATTTGTAGAATAAATCTGGATTCTTATGAAGAGACATGCTCCTTAGAGAATAAATTTGGCCAAAAAATAAGCACTAATCACATAGTCTTTTGTACATAGCAGTGCTCCAAGCCAATGTGAGTCTGATCTCACCATGATAATTTTATATAAAAGGCATTAAGCTGAGAACAAGCATCTTTAGACCATGAAAAACCTAATAAACCACCATACATTTATACTCAAAAGTTATTGTCAGTTCTTAATTTCCTCAAAAAATTCTGGTCACCAAAAACAGTTATGCAGCTAAATTCTGCCTTCAACCTGTCAGTAGAGAAATATAATAAATTAGAAGGACAAGCTGTTTGGAACATGGGAAGTTCACCTCAACACTGGAGATCAATGTTTCTCAAAGTATCATTTATGGGCCATTTAAATCAGAACCATGTAGGATGCTAATTGCAAATATACATTTCTATCCCCCACCAGCCTGTTTACACACAATATGTGGGAGCATGCATAGAAATCTACATTTTTAACTGGTTCTCCCAGGAGGTCCTCAACCACGTAAAGTTAAGTAACCATCCCCACGGAGTACTGTTACTGTGGTTTTCTTTGGGCAGCCATTATGGGAACAAACCAGCCATCATCACAGTTGTGCTTTATGCAGGCAAGTAATGCTTTACGTGGGACACCTGGAATGTTTGTTTTAGACTCTCATATCTCCTCTGTCTTTAGGCATCTTGTTTTTAGTTGTAGTGCTAATTGTCTGATGATAGGATGAAAAAAAAAGGAAGAAAGGAAGGAAATAAAAAGGAATACATGAAGCTAGTTGTCTTTGTCATTGCACCTGTAAGAATCAAAGCAATGGCTTGATCACAGTGGATATGTGGAGGGAATGTGAGGATGTTAGACAAGCACCTTGGGTAGGTGGGAGGTATAGGTTGTTATGTGGCAAGCTTAGAAGTTTCTATTTTATTCTGTCGGCGATGATAAACCACTGAAGGTAGAGTAGGGGAGTCAGAAGATAAAAGCTTGTCTTCAAAAAGTAAAGAAAGACAGGCAAACTATCAAGTGGACTGCATCGGAGAGGGCAATATGTTTGAAGCTGCAAGAGATTTTTGTTTGCATGCATGAAAAGAAAAGGCCTGTGCATGCCTGAATTCAATCGAGAGCAAAGGGCTGGTTGCTAGTTAGAGAATAAAAACAAAACGCCTGCTGATCAGAAAAACACCCTGTGAACAGGCCTTAATCAAAGCCCTGAATGTTATGACCTCTCATCACACTTCCAGATCACTGCTGGAGCACCACACTTTTCTTCTAGATACTTTTTGAATTGAGCTTGCCTCCTGCTTTGGATTCTTCTAAAGGTTTATGTTGGTTGACTCTGTAACCTCAGAATATTTGCTTGGGATTTGGAAGTTTTTCAAGGAGACTGCGCTGGGATCCTGCCTTGGCCAGACTTTTGCTTTGATTATAGAAGAGTCCATTTATGTGGTAGCCTCTTAATGCATCCCTTTGGACATTGGTTGCAATATAACGTCATCATAAAAGCATAGATAGTAAAATGGTAGTGACCGAAACCTTCTCTTTCCTACCATCATTAAATCAGAGACCTCAGTAACTCAGAATCTCATTGTTTGGTGGAGCGATGACGGACAATTCATTCATTCTTTCAGTCATCCAGCAAACAATGAATGCCCACTCTCCAAGATGTTGGGACAGTGGGAATATGAAACAAGAAATTCTCACTGTCAAATTCAGAGAGACGGGCATCTCCATGGCTAATTATTGGTTACTATTGCTCTTAGGATAAAATCACAAATCCTCCTCTGGCCTTAGAGCCCCTCTGTAGTTTCCAGTCCCATCTTATTCTGTTCTCTTCGTGTTAGACATGCCAGCCACATGGCTCTTGTTTCTAAAGCACCTTGCACATACCGGGGTCCTCTCCATCTCAGTTTTCTTCTTTGCCCTTTCTGCATTCAGGAATGTTCTCCTACCTCCCCTTTGTCTGGCTAGACTCCACTCAGCCTTCAGAATTTACCTTAAACTGTCACCTATCCAAGGATGGCTTCTTTGTCCTCCAAGACTAGATTTTCATCTCTTATTATATATTCTCATTGCTCCTTGTGTTTCCCCTTCATGGCACTTATCAGCAACAGAATTGATTATTTTTATAAATGTTGCTTCATATCTATTTCCAGTTCTAGACTCTAAGCTTCATGGGAGTAGGGAGAGTGGCTGAGTCATTCACTGTGATAACCTCACCACGCTGCCCAGCCCACAAGTGGTACTTAGTGCACATTTTTCTGGATATTTGCATGAATAAATATAAGGTGGTAAGTGCAACAACTGAATATGCATGAGGACACAGGAGAAGCATCCCAAAGTCAGTTTTAAAGGATCAGAGAAAATACCTGATACCAATACTTTAAACCTAATATCTACTTAGTACCCAAAATAATGCCCTGTATCTCTTCAAGATCCTAAACCATCAATGACAAACTAAACCCTATTGACTATATTTATTATGATGGTAAAAGTTACTTTATTTTAAAACTCTTTAAAATAAAAGTTATTTAAAGTTTTTTAAAAAAGTTATTTTAAAGAGTTTCAACAAAATTCAAAGCAAAATGATTTTGAATATAAATCTTAATTATAAATTAATAAAATAACCAATGCATTTTTCAATTAATGGACATTTTTCTAGAGAATAAACAAAACAATCAATGGTTATTTCTCATGTTTGGTCAGTTTCTATATTAGATCATTAAATATGAAATGTCCAATTTTGAATCAAAAGTTTAGTTTATTTTACCTATCTCAAAAAAGAAACAGTATAGTTAATTAAATTGTGTGCCTCAACTATCGACACATTAGCTTGTTTATGCCAGCAGTAAAGAAGCCTGGAGAGCGAGTAGTGATGAAATTGTGAAAGGCGTTTCCCACAGCTTGTTGAGAATTGAATATTTTTCCTTGCATGAAGTGGTCCAAAGCCTGGAAGAAGTGGTAGTCAGTTGGTACAAGGTCTGGTGACTACGGTGGATGGCAGAGAGTTTCCAAGTCCAGCCTCTGTAGTTTGAGCAGTGTTGTTTGTGTGACATGTGGTAGAGCATTGTCTTGTAAGAGGATTGGCCTGTCACTATTGACCAATCTCAGCTGCTTCATCGCAAGCATTCTTAGCATTTCATGCAATTGGTTGCAGTAGACATCTGCTATAATGGATGGACCAGGTTTCATTAAGCTGTAGTGGATAATACCAGCGCTGGACTGCCAAACAGACACCATTAGCTTTTTGTGATGAATATTTGTGTTTAAGTACTTCATCTTTATCTAACCGTTGTGCCAAATGCTTGTGATTGTCAAAAAGAATACATTTTTCATCACACGTAACAATACGGCATAGAAATGGTTCGCCTTCATGTCACGACAGCAAAGTAAAGAAAGGCAAGCTTCCAGACGATTCCTCTTCTAATGCTCATTTAATTCATGGGAACCCATCTATCCAGCTTTACCTTGTCAATTTGTTTCCAATGGTCCAATATTGTTGGATTAGTAATGTCAAACCTTGCTACTAATTCACGCATAGGTTGAGATGGATTCGCTTCCATTAGAGCTTAAAGCTCATTGTTATCTGCCTTGGTCCCAGGTTGCCCATGTGGCTTATTTTCAACGTTAAAATCACCAGAACAGAACTTCTCAAACCATCGACATACTGTGCGTTCCTTAGCCACATCCTTCCCAAACACTTTGTTAATATTTCCAGCTATCTGCACAGCATTGGTTTCATGACAAAACTCATATTGGAAAATAACACAAATTTTTTGCATATCCATGGTTTCACAAAAATTGCTCTAAAAATAAATGAAAGATAATCACAAGCCAAACCATACGTTTGAAAGAATGAGGATGTACCTTCACAATAAAAAAAAAAAAAAGTGTCAAAGTGAAATGTCAGCAATATCAACTGTCAAATTTAGTACTTAAGGAAATCGGACATTTCATACTTAATAACCTAATCCTTTCTGATATCAGCTAAACATTCTATTATACTAAATATTACTATTTCATATTGCTGTTTCATAGCTTCAACACATTTCTTAAGGACTAACATGATTATTTGCTTCATTTAGTCTTAATTTTATATTAGTGTGCCTGCTGTAAGTTGTTTTATCTCATTTTTTATTTATTTCAAACATGTTTTATTGTATGCCAGCTCAAATCATATTCTAACCAGACTATACATTTTAGGCTTCCATATTCTCTCAGTCTTTAAATTGATAATCCTCTTAGTCATTTTTATTCTTTGCCAATTTTCCTGTTTGTTATATGTCCTTAAGGTAGTTCATTGAGAAAATTATAATCTAAACCTCTGAAGTTGGACTAATTACCACTCTCGACATGAAGTTGGGATCCAAAGGATATCTCTGGAATATTAGTTGGGCAATGTATGAAAGCATATTCATGATGCATAGTGAAATGAAATTTATTTGAACCATTACCCTAGGTTATCACAGTTGTTAATAAAAATTGGCGCTGAAGTATAAAGACCAAAAAGCGAAAAAAAAAAAAAAAAAGCCAAATGTACATACATAGGTTTAGCACATTGGTAAACATTTATTGGTGATTGTATTCATAAACAACCTGATTGGATATTTTGAAGTTGGAAAATTCGGGTTCAGTCCATTGAGCAAATTTATCGGACTTACCCTGCATGAAAACCTTTGTACTTGGTTCTCAATTGGAAATACTGAAAAAACAACAAAGAGAGTGACTTGGTTTTTTCTTTTGAGAATTTGAAATTTGTTTAGAAAGACAAAAACACACATTATCTAACAACTGAAGGATGCTTCAATGTGATGTATCAACTAATAGCAATAAATCAATTATAGTTCACCTTGGAACAACACGTGGATTAGGGGCACTGACCCCCTTCTAGTTGACAATCTGCATATAACTTTTGACTCTCCAAAAACTTAACTACCAATAGCCTACCATTGACCAGAAGCTTTACTGATAAGGTCAAGTTGATTAACACATATTTTATATGTTATATGTATTATATACTGTATTCTCACAAAAAAATAAGCTAGAGAAAAGAAAATCTTAAGGAAATCATAAGGAAGAGAACATGTATTTACTACTCATTAAGTGAAAGTGGATCATCATAAAGGTCTTCATCCTCACTGCCTTCATGCTGAGTAGGCTGAGGAAGAGGAGGGGTTGGTCTTGCTCTCTCAGGGGTGGCGGAGGTGAAAGCACAGCCACATATGAGTGGGCCTGCGCAGTTCAAATCGTGTTGTTCAAGGGTCAACTGTAAGTTTGGGAGCAGATGGCAAATAAATGAGTCTGCGAGAGTCACTGTAGGAGAGCTTTCTAGAGAAGATGAGTTTTAAGAAAAATGTTGAAAACATGAGAGCAATGGACTTGAACTTACTCTTAATGGAATGAGTAAGTCCTATACAGGTTCCAATAAGCATATTAGCTAAGTTGATAAAGTAATAGTGGAAAAACTATTAGAAATTATGTGAGTTGGTGAATAAATGGCTGCTATAAAATAGCTTGGAAAATAAAAACTACTAATTTTTAGGATGTTTTGAGGATATTACACATTTAAAAAGTAAGTCTCTTATTAGCCTGATGCCTAAACACAACTGCTATACAACTGTTTTCCTTTTTATATAGTGCTCTCCAAGCCTTCACTACATATGTGTATTCTACATTGCTGCAATCATAGATTGTGTGCCATTTTGTATTGCATTTTTCATTTAACTGTACATCATAAACATTTTGTGCATTTCTATATAGTTACAATAACTTTAGCAGTATAAAATTCCATCATGCTGATCTAGTCCAATTTACTAAATCATTGCCTTATTATTGCTTATTTAGATTACATCCTGGTTTTATTTTATTCTTGGTAATACTGCAATAAATACTGCTGTACATATACTATTTTTTCCCTTCCATCCAATTATTTTTAGAGTACATATTCACAAAAATGGATTTATTGGATCTAAGGATTAGAACATTTCTGTAGTTCTTGCTATTTTGCCATTCTGATTTTAGGATTCTGCCAGTTTTACTCTGCTTCCAACGATGTATATGGGAGCTATTTTTCTTGTATGTGTGCCAACAATAGGTGTAATCATCAGAATTGTTTTTGTTGATATTAGAAGCTTAAAGTGCTACTTTAATACTGATTTAATTAGCATTTGTCTCTTTCTTGTACAGATGATTATTTTCTTAATTTCCTTATTATTGGTATTTCCACTCGTGTAAATTATGTTATTCGCATTTAGCTTTTTAAGTAATGAAAACATTTTTCTTTTCTAAATAATAGAAATTATTTAAGGGACGTGAGATTTTACATTGGACCAAAGGGAAGTACTTGCTCAAGAACAAACCAGGAGAACTTTTTTGTTCTCCCCCTGTGACGCCTGAGCACATCTTAATACATAAAAGTAAATAAATGTGCTGCTGTGTGTCTGCTTGAAATGGCAGGTAGGGGGCCCACTTACCTGGACTCCTCACTCTCCTGGATGCTGAAGCACCTCAGCAAAATGAACATTAGCATTCTTTTGCAGTAGGAAGAAAGTATGCTTGAAAAAAATAGTCTGTAGCTGATATTCAAATCATAAGTTGCAATAAAGCAAAACTGTTTTAGAACATAGACACTAGAAAGAAAATTTCACTGTAGATTTTTTTTAAAGAATCAGGCATGCAGAATATATTTATTCCATATTCAGTTCAGTAAACACTTTATAAAAACAGCATATCGATTGCTGGGAAGGATTCTCAATGAACTAGATTATGATTTAGCAAGCTTTCAATACAGGATATGAGATATGCTACATGTAGAAATAGCAACACAATAATGACGTTAAGAGAAAATTCTCTAACTAGAGAATAAGTACATTTATTTACATATAGAAGAGAAAGAGAATTACTTTGTTGGTTTGGGGGACAAGCAGGGCTCATCTCAAAATAGCGATAAGATTCCAGTGGGCAGAATCCGGGGTGGGAGGAGGGTATTCCAAGAAGAAAGGGCGGCAAGAGGCAGGTCAGAGCAATAGGTGTGAGGAGGGGAGATGGAAGGAACGGACGGAGTTCAGGTTCAGCTGTATGTTCCTCAAGCGGGAGGGACAAGGCTGAAACAGTTGTAGGAGGGTGGAGAGAGGGAGGCCTGAGCAATGTAGCTTGGCAATTTTAGACTTCTTGCTTTGAGATTGGAGATATTTAAGAAGGAGAATGACAAAATTAAAGCTAACTTCACTACACCTTCAACATTTTGTTTAGATGTGAGCTTAGAGGTAGTGAATTTTTCTTTTTTCCTCTTTTTACGTCTTCCATCCTTACACAGTTTTTTTTTGAGAATGTTCTATAAATCGTGTGTAGACATGAGAAAGAAAAACACGTTTTAGTGGAAAGAGAACTAGACTGAGAGTCACGAAACTGGATTGTTGTCACAGCATATGAGGTTATATTTGGGGTAAGTAAATCCATCTCTCTGGGGCGCAGCTTCCCCACATGTAAAGTGAGATGAATGGACCGGATATTTTCAAAGTTTCTTCCAGTTTGAACATTCTAAAATCCCACATGTATTTTGAGATACACTAAAGATCCATTTTCTTAAGATATATACATCTTCCTCATGAACCTGAAATTGTATCTCGAGAGATTCATTTCTTTTTCTTTCAGCTTTTAAATCATCAGTAGTTCTCTTTCCAAATGAAAATAACCCAAGGGTAATATGCTAGATCAGTGGGCTGTTGTGGGTTTAGAAGGATTTAATCATATCAACCACTGTCTCATTTTATAGCTGGAGGAGTAGGAATGTGTCATGTGAAAAGTGACTATTGACAGGAGAGAGTAATAATAATTATAATACAAACACATAACACTTGCCATATACGTTCACATGTATTAAATTATGTAATCCTTATAACAACCTTATGAAATTAGTACTGCTATATTATAATCCCCACTTCACAGATGAGGATGCTGAGGCATAGAGACATCATTACTTCCTTAAGGGTACATAGCTCATCAATGGCAGAGCCAGAATGTGAACCCAGGAAGTCTAAGCGTCCATGTGTTTAGCCACCACATGACACTTTTTCTCAAGGTTCTGGGGGGAGAAACTTCTGTAGAACTGGATTATGTCCATAGAAAACGTGAAGATCTCAGTTTCCACAGGAAATGAGTAGAAGGGTTTTGGAAGGAAAGATACAGTTGTGCCAATGACACTCTTGTGACCTCAACATTTTGGTCAGGAATGTCACGATCATAGTATAATTATAACTGATCAAAACAATGTTAGCCTTTCCCTTACCTGAACTATATTTTAAAATGTAGAATTATACTCATAAAACTGTGACATGCATTGATTTCAGTTAGAAGATCCCTCTAACTGAAGTGGATGGATGTCGTTTTCTGAGCTGTTACTGTATTGCAAGACCAGAAGGTCTAATCACTGTGGCTGTGAGAATAGGCAACACCAGCTGGGTTTTCTTGTCCCTGGGTCATGTTTGGGGCCAGTATTCCCTTATGCATTTCTTAGTGCTGCTCTTTGGAAGGTCAAGTTTTAATCAAAATCCTCATCTTTTGAGAAACAGTTTTCTCATAGAATCCCTTAGAAGTACTATTAATACTACTTTTTTTGTTTTCTTTGGGTTTGTGTCTTCAACCTAGCAGACAGGCAATGTGGAAAGAAAGGTCTTGTCTTCAATACATAGAGGCGACTTGCTGATCAATTAAAATACTGTGTGTGCCTGTGCTTTGTGAACTATAAACTACCATACAGGTAAAAGTGTTACAGATATATCATCTTAGCATTTCTACTGCAAGTGGCCGCTACCTGAGAGTTTCCTCTGTTGAAAGGGAGCTGGTAGAGAGGTGAAGATCACAGATTTTGACAACAAACAGACCGGGGCTTCACTTCCTGAAGTTCTGTACGTCATAGACAACACAGGATTAACACCCACACTGACCCCATAAGCTTGTTGTGAGGCTTAAATAGGGCAGTACATATAAATTGCCAAGCCCAGGCCCATGGTGAGTACGCGATAAATCTTAACTTTTAATGGTAGTGATAGTGATAGAAATACCAGTCTAAAGCAAAAGCCAGAAAAAGCAGAACTCTAATTATGCAGGGTATACCTGAAACCTAAACCTAAATTAAAAGGTAAATTTTAAGAAAACAAATGCTTATCTGGAGCCCTTAGAAGCTCCTTTTCTTTGACCCAGTTATTTCACATCTAGGATTCTATTCTTAGTTAATTATAAGAAATTAAGGCAAAGGGTTATATATAAGAATAGTCGTTGAAGAGTTATTTTTAACAGTGGCAGTTAGAAAGAGTCTAAATGTTCAGCAATAGGAGAATGCTTTAACATAGCAGAGTACAACTTTGTTATGATGGGATATTTGTAGAATATTAAAAAAATGCTTCAGAAGAATATATAATGACAAGGAGCAGTATTTATTATTTAATATTTCAGAGAAAAGGCAAGATGATATTATGGTTTTAGTACTATTAGATATATTAATATTAATAAAATATGTGAAGTAAATACATATATTTTCTCAGCTAAAAATGACAATAAAAATACAGTGATAATACCTGTCTTAGAGGGATTTTGTGAGGATTATATGGTGATTACTACATGCCTGACGTATATATTAACTTTATCATTGGATGTTGGCTAAGTTTAATCTATTTTCTAAGTTTTACTTAAACCGCATCATACACTAACCATTCTTTGCCCAGAATCTCTTATGTTCAGGAATTGAGCAAGATGCTGGGGATACAGAAATGATTAAATAGGGCCACTGAGCATATGAAGTTCACATTCCAGTGGGGAGAGAAAGGTATATAAATAAACAAAGGGACAGTGCACTTAGATCTAACTATTTAAATTCTAAAGTCTGCTCCTAAGGCATGAATCATAGGTAGTCAAAATAATCAAGGGCACAGCCGTTCAGTGTGTACTTTGTGTGATTTTTTGAAAGGTGGCCTCTCTTTGGAAAAATGAATTACAGAAAGTTACCTCCCCCTCCCACCTGAATCAGCTGAAGAGCAGGGTACAGGCAGGGTTTCAGCGCCCATGGTCCTCTCAGTGGGGCATGTTCATGCTGGCTGCAGCCTGCTCACTGCTACACAGAGGCCCTGAAAATACCCTTGAAATGTCCTGAAATTGACCATGAAGCACAGTAAATATGATTTGGTGTCCATAATTTTGAACAATAATTATTTTGCACATTCAGGTTTGAGAAATACTGCACTAGATTAAATGATAGAACAAAAGAAAAAAATCTATAGGCAGTTGTCTGGTTAATCCCCAGCATTGTATGGGAGGTGTGTGGAAAATTCTAAAGGGTTTCTGCTCAACTGCAAAGTTTTATCCATTATATTTTAATATTAACTAACTGTAACACAAATGCACATTTATAGTTTTATTTGTTCTTACAGGTATTGCATAACATGTTACAAGGGAAAGCATCTAGCCTAGGGACTCACATATAGTAGATGTTTGCTGAGTATTAATCGAACCAAATCTTAACTTCCTTCGATCATATCTGCGTACATATTGTGCTTTGAAAAGTTATAGAGAGGAGCTTGCCTCCTGTTTCCTGTTTTCCTCATTGAGGTCCTGCTGAAGAACTCTGAGTACTTATCACTCCCAGTTGTATTAGGCAGAGTCCTACAGAGAAAAAGAACCAATATAGGATATCCATATATCTCTGTCTCTATATCTCTATCTCTATCTGTCTATATAAAAGGAGATTTATTATGAGGAATTGGCTCATGTGATTATGGAGGCTGCCTTCTGCAAGCCAGGGACCAGAATAGTCATGGTGTAATTCGGTCCTAGGGCAGGAGAAGATGAGATGTCCCAGCTCAAACAGCGAAGCGCAAAAAAAAAAAAAAAAAAAAAGTGGGTGGAAAGGGTGGGGAGATGAATTCCTTTCTCTTATGCCTCTTTTTCCCCTGCCTTTTGTTCTATTCATGCTCGCAATGGATTGGATTATATCCATCCACACTGGGGAGGACAGTCTACTGAGTCCAGTGATTCAAATGCCAATTTCATATGGAAACACCTTTACAGACACACTCAGAGGTAACATTTAGTCTGGAAACCCCATGGCCCAGTCAAATTGACACAGAAAATAAGCCATCATAGCTGTCTGTCTCTATTCAACAGTTGGGAGTCAGCCCATGAGCTAAATAGCATGCGATGGATGCTGCTCCACTGGGATACAATGTATGTTAGCACAGGGTTCTGGACAAAACTATAAGGTGCCCCAAAGAGAGGCAGAATGGTTTCTGGTGACTAGCTAGCTGCACAGTCACTCTTGTGCTATAAGTTTAAAAAGTAAGAAACAGCTAGAAACATTGGCTTCAGTACACGAGACAAAGCATCTCCGGCCCTTTGTTCCTTGGAGTGTCATTACTACTAGTTTGCCCGTGTCTAATGCTTTCCTCTGGGGAGTTCAGAACTGTTCAGCTGCAAAGTCATGTTTGATGTTCCTGTTCTAATCCCAGATTACCACATGAGGACAGCTGGAACAGACTGAAAGAGAGAAACTCATAGGGGGAAGGAAGTCATTAGCCTGTCTTGAGTCACCAGGACCTGATGAAAAGTCAGATTCAAAAGGCTTAAGCTGCTACAGAAGGCCAGTGAAATGCCCTTCGGGTATTAATCTTGACTATTTCCACTCCACTAACATTGCCTGGGAGTGTTTTAACATTCACCAGAGATAGGCATCCCATCTTCAAGAAACAATATGTTTCTGTAAAAAGAATAATCCATTAGGCAAGGATTGATTTTTCAGTTTGGACTGTAGTCCTGAATGGTAATTAACTGTGGACTAGGGGGCTGGGCTGTTTGGATTAACTCGACAAGTTATTTCTCCTCTCCATGCCTGTTTCTTCATCTGTAAAATGGGGACTATAATAACACGTACCTCCTAGGGCTTTTTGGAGAATAAAGGAGCTAACACTTAAAACAGAATCTGGTAAAGTCTAAGCACTCAAGAAATGTGAGATGCTATTATTATTGTCATTATTATGATGACAGATAAAAGTTGGCAGGTATTGGTGGATGTACTCATTATCAAATATTCCATCATTAAAGTCTTTCTATTATTAAATACTTGAGAAAATACTAATTCTTAGGAGGCCAATCGCTTATTGGCAAAATACATTCAATTTATTTTATATGCACCATAATTTACATGTACAAATTTTATTTCATTTTTAAAAATTGATAATGATTTGTCATAAAATTTACAGTTTATAGAGTACCTTCACGTGCGTTACTCTCTCCGATCTCTGGAAGGATGGTGGAGCTGAGGCTCTGGGAAATTAGGTTATTTAATCCAGAGTCCCTGAGCTGGTGAATGGTTAAGGTTTAAATCCATGTTTTCAGACCCCAGATGTGTCACTCCAGCTGTTACACTGAGTAGAGGGGAGCCCAGGGTACAAGTGCACTGGGTTTGCAGTGTTAGAATCTTGATTTGATTGTGTCGCTACCGCTTACTATAGGTCGTTGTGGGCAAGTTGCCTGAGTTCATGGAAACTCAGTTTCCCTGTCTGTAAAAATGGGAAGACGGTTCCTTTTCTAGACTTGCTGTGCAGGTGGGAAACCAAACAGATCCCATGCAAGAAAGGAGCTATCCCAGCTCCATGTCCATGATAGTTATGCAAAGATAGTTTCTTCCTCCATTTCTTTACCATTGATAATGTGTCAGGCATGGGGCAAAACTGTCATTTTTAACCATATGAGTGTTTTCATCAATGAAAGCCTGTGTTAGAGTTTGATTCCAGTTGAACCAAGATCTCTTGTAATCCTTAAGATTCCATTCCCAGCCATTCATGATGATGAATGCACTTCTGCAAAAAAGAAGGAAGGATGAGGACGGGAATGAAGGAAATAAAGGGTAGAGAAAGAAAAGCCAACTTTCTCTAGCCTTGGAGATCTCGTAGACTTCATTAGCAGCTGAGCAGCAAGGGGAAAGGTTCCCAAACAATGACTTCATCCCTTTGCTCCTGTGAACTAGGTGTTCTAGACAAAAATAGAGGAAAGACGAGAACATGTGTTCAGTGGGTAAATGGCGCA
>RJWJ010023245.1:0-26042 GCA_004363605.1 Indri indri
ACGATCCGCCCGCCTCGGCCTCCCAGAGTGCTAGGATTACAGGCGTGAGCCACCGCGCCCGGCCCGAGAGTTGATTCTTGAGGACACTTTACAAGGCCCTGCTGGTAAAGTACGCTAATTCACCCTCCTGACACTTTCCACTTTTTTCATTACCAATCATGTTTTATAATAAATTCCCATATAATTCTCCCCACTTTCAACTTTTCTTTAGAAATGGTCTTAATCTCTGGTAATGATAAAGTTGTTGGTTTTTTACCCTGGTGGAAAGAGAAAACTCAAACGCACCGAGGTACATGGTAGGAAGTCGTAGGTAGGTCGGTAGTGTTTTGTTATGGCATCCCAAACTGACTAACATAGAAGTACTTCAATGGAAGGACTCTTTTATCAGAGTGGAGAGCAGAGTTAATTATCTAGCATGTTCATGTGACTGAAAACCCTTCCCTCACACGCATGTATGCACACAAACACATTTTTGCCTCAATTATTTAAATATTTTAATAAAAATTCTTCTTACTCTTAGATGTCATGAAAAAACAAATGAGTGGAATAACTAGATAATTGTCTCAGGTTTTCACTTTGTTAATGTTGAGCAAACCTTACAAACCTTTGTGGTACACATTTCAAAATAATCATAGGTCAGATTTGCAAAATTCTACTGAATCATTTCAACTGATTAATCAAAATTCAACCTCACTTAACCAGCCTCTTCCTGTCTAGACAACCAGTTTATCTGGATTATTATACCATGCAAATTAGTGACACAAATCCCTCCAAGAAGTTTCAGTGTGTCAGATCGCACAGCTTGATAGCTACGACCAAAGTCTGCAGTCTGTAGAGGAAACTGCACTAGACGCATTTCTAGATGGTTCAGATCCTGATGGATCTATATGCAACACGTTTTAAGGTCAATATCCTGTTACAGAACACAGTTCATAGGTATTCTTGAAGTCCTAGGCCTAATTTCAGCTTCTTAGTAGGCTTATCTCTAAACGTGTATGTAGATGGAGACCAAATTCAAGCTGCCACCCTTTCCCAGACTCATAGGCAAATCAGGATGGACCATGAGTGGTCTTATTACAAGAGAACAGGATAACTTGATGGATCCCTTAGGGCAAATGTTAATGAGGACTTTGAAATGTCCAAAACTCAAACAGTAAGGCTCTCAAGACAACATAGCATAGAGACTAAGAATATGGGCATTGAAGTTAGATAGATCTGGGTTAAGGCCTGGGTCTACTGCTTACGAGCTGTATGACTTTGGGTATTTTGCTTAGCCTCTCTGAGCCTCAGTTTCTTCACCTGTAAAATGGGGATAGTAATCAGATTTTTCATTTGGATTAAATAAGTCTATATATGTACAGCACTTAAAACAGGATCTGGCCCAGAGTTGGTATTCAGTAATGCTAACTATTATTATTATTATTAGTCATATATCACATGCTAGATATTTGATATTGTTAGCTATTGTTTATATGTAAGAATGAAGAATTATGTTGACTATTTTAGGTAGCTGGCATGGACTTTCTCTGCTATTGAGAAGTAGACTTTTCTCCTATAGGACACTTTCCTGAACAGAAAGACTCAATGGGAATCTCCAAAACATAGTGGGACATGTTGACTGGTAGGCAGCCAGTTTACTTTAGGATAATATATATCTATAAATATGTGTGTGTGTGTGTGTATATATATATATATATATTTTTTTTTTTTCATGTTTGGCTTAGCCTGTATGGTTGAGTCAGTGCTATCGTGCCTTGGACTTTTTCTGACTGACTCATTTTGTGAAGTTATAACCCATATGGCTAATGAAAAAATGTGAGAGATTGTGCTGGAGGTGATTTTAAAAAGTACCAGGAAGAGTATCTCACTGGATGTTTAAATGAAAATTGCTGCAGCCTGAGAGGCCTTTGAGGAAATATTCATTTATCAAGAAGGTAAAGTTCAGGAAAAAATTAGGAATTAGAAGTTCCTTGACATTAGGAAAGGCATCAAAAATATCACCGCAGCCTCTAAGGATTTTTAAAAAATACCTGGGAAAAAAACTATCCCCTAAACTTATCATGACTTAGGGGATTTTCAGAGAAAGGAAGAGTAATGTCAATGTACATTCTGGGAATTTGTCTCCGGATGGAATGGCAATGACTTGATTACGCCCCTATATCTCTGAATATATCTCCATGCTGAAACTGTGCTTGGACACAGCAGAGCTAGAGGCGGCTTTGAAGTTTTAGTCTTTCCTTCTTTTTTCCTCCCACCTGTCTCTGAAATGAAAAATAACAGGAAAGAGATTTGCTACCCCTGAATTATGACATCCACCCTTAGGCGGCAGAAGGAGCTGTAGCCAGTTTTGGTTTTAAACAAGATTATTTTCTCTATTTTATATCATAACAGTTTTCATTTGTTATCTTTTACAGTATCCCTCTAAAGAGAATGGACCTTGGTAACAGGAGGGGCTTCTGTTTGTTGAGTACAAACAATATCTTCATCCTCAGCCAAAGTAGACATTTTGAAGTTTGGAGCTAGAAGCTCTGAGGAGATTAAATTGGCCTGCATAGAAAAGCAAACATGACCTAGGGTCCCCAGGGATGTTCTGCAAACTAGAGAGTGGTGGAGAGAATTGGGAGTAGAAAGAGAAGACCATGTGACTGGGAGCAGAAAAGAAAGATTTCAAGACAAGATACATCCAAAGAAGATTTGTTAACATGAAATACTGTGGGATTCTATAATGAAATGCCGTTCTCCATATTTTCTACAAAATATGTGGTAAATATGCATATTTCAAAAATGCTTTGATTTCAGTGGAGTCAATTTCTAATGAAATAATGCATGGAGAATAATATGAAAACACACATGGGCCAAGCATTTCAAACACAACTGAAGCTCTTTCCTAAATATGAGTGGATCCTTTATGGTAAATGCAAAGAAATGTTATATCCTGAGAAAATAAAGGCTTCCCAAAGCTGACATATGGCATATAGATGATGTATGGGATGTTTGTGAAGGGATTTATGCGCACGCACATACACACACACACACACACACACACACACACGCGCGCGCGCGCTCTCTCTCTCTCTCTCTCTCTCTCTCTCTCTCTCTTCTATTTTAAAGACAAAGCTTTGGAGAAAACTACCCTAAATAAAACCTCACTTATTATATTTTGGCAAAGCTAATCTCCTGCTTTGGTTCCTGAACTCATTTCTGTTATTTTTATAATATTTTGTGACATCAAAAGCCTGAATAATTAGTCCTCGTGGGGGCAGAAAGACAGGCAGACAGTGCAGTCTTGTAGTTAACAACATATGCCTTGGAATCAGATACACTTGGTTTGAGATCCCAGCTGTGTCATAATCTAAGCATGTGACCTTGGGCAAGATATTTAACTTCTCTCAGTGTTTCATCATCAGTAACTAGTGAGACTATTCATCTCTTAGGTATTTAGAATAAATACTGTGTATATATAACTTGCACAGAGTGAGTGTTTAATACATGCCAGGAGAACTGATAGACAAAAAACATTGATTACTGAACCAGGATAGCCCGGAAAATTCTTTTCCAAAGTCAACATTCAGAAAACTTCATATTTAAAACTATACTTTAGTGACCTTGTTTTTTTTCTGATTTAAAAGCAAATACAGAATTTCCTCCCCACCCCCAACCCCCAGAAATCATCTCTTGGTGCTGAAAAGATTTCCGCACCCCATGTTACAGACTTTCTTCAGTTGCTGCAAAGACGTTTTTGTCAAATGCATAAATGAACTCTGCACAGTAAGCCTGTAATACAACTGCGTATCTCAGTTATCACGAGAACCCACCCCCACGCAACTGTTCCAATGTTGACTTAAGGTTATTCATTTGCTTGCGTCGTTACTGAAAACGAATTCTTAATTAAAATGGCCCAGCATCACTTGGCTCACATAGAGTGCCACAAGCAAAAATCCCTAATTTCATGTACACTTTGGCTTGCACCTACAAGTTAATTTCTGAAACCAGAAATATAAATGGATTTTATAATGGCTTCTGAGTATTAGGTAGAGGAAGATGAGGACTACTAATGAAGAGCTACTTTGTTAGGAGCAACAATGCATGCTGGTTTCTAGGCTACATGGACTGAACATGTAAATGAATGCCAAGTGTAGGTTAAAATCCGACTTCTAGTGTGATCTATGTATGATTTGTGTTATATTTTGTTTCAGTTTCTGGTCTACTTGTCCATAGACGAACATTTTATCTGTTGGTAAGCATGAATTTTTTATTCTATTTTCACCTCTCTCTTCTTTTTTTCAGTAATTTGGAGTGTTTTCTATTTTGCTTCAAAGAACTTTTCAGTTGTGCCTATATAAGAATATGGCATCCTGGTTTAGTTATTGCAGCAAAACTTTGCAAAACTGGTGTAATCCAAATCCGGGGTACAAAGGACCAAACTGTTCCCTAACCCAAGTCAAATTTTAATGACTTAAAACCCACATAGAAGTTTCTTTCCTTATCCATCCTTTTGTAGTTGGTTTGGCTGAAGACTCTCAAAGGTCCGAGTACCTTTACTTTGGCCTCTTGTAGCAGAGAGAGAGGAAAGGCACTAATATTTCTTGAGTGCCAAGCACTCAGTGTGCCAGACACTTTATATACCTTGTCTCATTCAGTCCTCCCCTGGGGCCTTCGTGAGTGACGTATTATAATTCCTAAAGGCAGATGTGGAAATTGAAGCTCCAAGAGGTTAAACACTTCAGCCAAAGTTCCCAGCTGAGGGCCACCACACACAATGGTGCAGGCTGCGGCACACGCAAGGATGCCCACTTGAGGGGCAGCTCTCCAGCGGGGCAGTGCCAGTGGAGAGAAGGGTTGCCTCCTTCCTAACACACACACAAAGCTGCTGTCTATACTAGAGGTGTCTATACTAGAAGTGGCCCTGATTGAGTTAAACCCAGATCACTCTGATTTTCAAGCCCGTTATCTTTCTGCTAGTCCATGCTGCTTCTGCAAGAGCTATTAGATGCGCCCTAGAGAAGCACTTTAAACACTTGGCAGTACCAGGCCTGAAAATCTCTCCCCAAACAGGGGCAATGGACCTTCCACCACGCCCATTGTGTGCTGCCCTCACTCTAGTCGACGGTTTGTGAAAATGGCAGCAATTTTCCCTTCCCTGTATCCACAACTTTCCCGGTATGACTTTGCAGCTCTGCGCATCAAGAGATAGAATTATTTCTCCACCCTTTGACTCTTGGCTGGCCTCTTGACCCACTTTGGCCAGCAGAGTACTGCGGAAGGGATGGTGCACAGGTTCTGAGCCTGGGCCTTTAGAGCTCTTGCTCATCCACTTACTTCCTGGGAACCCTTCCCAGCCAACAAGTGCATAAGCCCAGACTAGCCTGCTGGAGGACAAGAGTCCACATGGAGCAGAGACAAACGATTCCTTCCGTGGCCATCCTAGAGCAGCTGTCCACAGACGCATGACTGAGCCCAGCCCTGATCTGCCAGTTCTGGCCCAGATGGCAGAAAGGCCCTTTTAACCCATGAACTCATGGTTCATGGTTGTTGATTTAATGGCTGTTATTTTAAGTCACTAAATTTTGGAGTGGTTATTATACATTGTGATGGTTAATTTTATTTGTCAACTTAGATGGTGTTTTTAGATGAGATTAACATTTAAATCAGTGAACTTTGGGTAAAGCAGACTGCCCTCATAACGTAGGTGGGCCTCGTCTAATCAGTTAAAGGCTCCTGAATAGAACAAAAAGGCCGGTCTCCCCGGCAAGAGGGAATTCTCCAGCAGACTGCCTTTGGACTTCTACACCATCTCCTGGGTCTCCACCTGCTGGCCTTCAGACTGGAACTGCACCATCGGCTCTCCTGGGTCTGCAGGCTGCCAGCCCACACTGCAGATTTGGACTTGCCAGCCTCGGTAATCATGTGAGTCAATTCCTTTGAAGGAGATTTACTGTAAGAAATTTGCTCACTCTATTGATTCCGTTTCTTTGGAGAACCCTGACTATACACAGAGCAATTGACTCACTGATACAGTTCACCTTTCCACCGAACCACCTCTTTCTTTATCCTTCTAAAGTCACTGCATTTTGCCTAGTGCAGAGCTTGTCCCCCTAGAGCTTCTGTGTCTCCTTGCCTCAAGCGCTTCTCCCTGCTAAGGAGACTGAAGCATCAGTTTGTGCCCCTGCTCTAAAATATCAGGACTCCTGTCGGGAACCATCGATTCTCCTCCATTCATGCCTTCCCTCCGAGTTCCCAATATATCACTCTTGCAACCCGCGTCTAGCTAAGGAAATGGATGAAGACCTGATAAGGATCTTCCAGTCCCCTTTTAGTCTCAAGTGCTGCAAAAACCTGTTCTGAAGAATTTTATGCCAGCTTTTGCTCTCATTTTTCTCTTGTGTCAGTCCTCCTATTGTAGAATTCCACTCTTCCTCAGTCTTCCCTGGATGGAAAGAGTCTGAATTCTCCCAGAGTGGGCTAAGGGGAGGAGACTAGGGTGGAATCAGGCAGCTCTCACATGCCCTGACCCTTTCTCAAATCGGGAGGGAAATGCTGGAGCCCATGAGCTCACAGTGCCTTGGGCTTACTTCCCTTTATAGCTGGGGTTGGGCCCTAGTCTTTCCAAATTTGAATCACCCCAGGAACAAAGATCCTGGCTTCCTGTAGCAGCATCCTTGACCTTCCCTAGCTGCCTGACAAGCACATGCAAGGAAGCAAAGCAGGCACTCTTCCCATTCCCACGCCCTTATTCTATTGGGATTAGTAACATTCCCTCCGCTCCTCCCATCCTGCGCTGTCAGACTACAGGCAACAGGAGTCTGATACAGCAACCAACAGAGCAGCAAGGACAGACCAAAGCTCTGGGGCTGTGATTGTTTTGTGGGCAGCCGTGGTTTCACAGAGCGCATACTGGCAAATGAAGCCTTCCTGCTCCATGCTTAGACACCCACATACTGAGCCCTGGGTCCCCTAGCTACTCCTTCTCCCAGCAGCCATGCCACACTTGGCAGCTTTAGTCTCCAAGGACATGACACAGGTAATCATGAGCTATATGAAATCAAATGTAGCCTATAAAATGGTGCAGCCACTGTGGCAGACAGTATGGTAGTTCCTCAAACAGGTAAACAGAACTGCTGTATGATTCAGCAATCTTACTTCTTGGTATATACCCAAAAGATTGAAAAGCTGGGACTTGAACAGATATTTGTACACCCATGTTTGTAAAACAGCATTATTCACAATAGCCAAAAGGTGCAAACCAAAGAGCCATCAACAGATGAATGGAGAAACAAAATGTAGTATATACATAAAATAGAATACTATTCAGCCTTAAAAAGGAAGGAAATTCTGACACATACTATAACTTGGATGAACCTTGAAAACACTATGCTAAGTGAAACAACCCAGACACAAAAGGGCAAATATTGTATGATTCCACTAATACAAGGTGCCTAAAATAGGCAAATTCGTAGAGAGAAAAACAGAATAGTGGTTACCAGGGGCTGGAGGAGGGAAAAAATGGGAAGTTACTGTTTAATGGGTACAGAATTTTACTTTGGAATTTTGAAAAAGTTTTAGAGATGGGCAGTGGTGATGGTTGTGCAACAAGGTGAATGTACCAAATACCACTGAACCGTTCACTCAAAAGGGGTTAAATGGTAAATTTTATGTTGTGCATATTTTATCACAATAAAAAATTTAAAAGTGGCCCAGTGTGTGAACCTTGTCAGGAGGAGGGCTGGTGTTTGACTGGGTCCACCATTGATTTTTAATGTTTGTCATTGTGCACGGCTCCCCCTGCCTTACCTTTAAGCCTGCGTAATAATTAATAAACTAGGGATGACCCTTACTGTGTGTCCTGGGCAGTGTGGTACATATAAAGCCTTGGCCCTGCCCTCCGAGGGCTCACCATTAGAAATGCAACCCCAGGCTGGGCATGGTGGCTCCTGCTTATAATCCCAGCACTTTGGGAGGCTGAGGCGGGAGGATTGCCTGAGCCCAGGAATTCAAGATCAGCCTGGGCAACATAGTAAGACCTTGTCTCTACAGAAGAATAAAAAACTTATCCAAGCATGGTGGTGCAAGCCTGTAGTTCCAGCTTCTTAGGAGGCTAAGGCAGGAGGACCGCTTGAGGCCAGGAGATAGAAGCTGTAGTAATCTATGATTGTGTCACTATATTCCAGCCTGGGTGACAGAGCGAGACTCTGTCTCTGAAAAAAATGTAAAAAAAGAAATCAAGAAATACAACTCCTTGTCTCAAGCTCTTCGATGGCTTCCCACTGCTCTTGGGTGGAAAAAAAAATGATGCCCACTAAAAAGGTCTGCAAGGCCTTGCAGGCTCTGAGCCCCTCTTAGCTCTCCAGCACTTGTTGATGTGCTGTCACTTGTGTTCTCTATTGGCCACAGTAGGCTTGCAGGCCCTCACTGCCAATGTTACTTCCCATGTAGAGCACTTCTGCTTAGCTAGCGCTCGCCCCAAATCCTTCAGCGTGCAGCCCCACTGTCGCTCCCACAGGAAACACTTCCTCCCCTCAGGGCAGGTTAAATTCCCTTGTCACAGGCTCTTGCAACACCGTATCCTTTCATGGAAGTCTTTTTATATTTATTTGTTCGCATGATGACTTGATTAATCTTGTCTCTCCCACTGGAAGATAAACCCCAGGAGATCAGGGACCTTCTATAGTTGTTCTCAGCACTGAATTCTGAGTCCCTACGGGGCCTGGTGCTCAGCAAACACTTCAATTATTATTTGCTTATGAATGGATGAATGAATGAATGAGTGAATAGAAAAATGACTAACGATACTTAAGTTAAGGGTTCTTCTCCCGGTTAGACATAAGGGATGCTGTGACCTGCTCATTTCATACCACAGCCTTCTCTGTAGGACAGAGTAAGATTACTCTAAAGCAAGAGATGTAATGTGTTCTAGATTGACAGCAAAAGGAAAGCTATTCGAGGTAGGGGTTCATTTTACCACACTGCATATTCTGGGCTGATTTTTAAAATTATTATTAGCACAATTTGAAACTAGAATGACACTTCTTTTAATTTTCTCACTCTGGTAGTCATTGATCGGCATTCATATCTTCAGAGGAAATGGCATTGAATTCAGGAGAAGTATATTTAACCTGCGTGGTATTCAAAAATTGCTGGAAAAGCTTAGCTCCCGTACACTATGCCAGTGACCTTGCTAAGTAGGTATGTTAAACACTTACATGTATAATTTTCTACAGGCGCTTTTGATAAAAACATTCTTTCTTCTTTTTCATGTCTTCCAGCAAACCTCATTATCCTTCTTGTGACCCTGTAGGCATCTCATTTTCTTTTGGCTTGTTTGCAAGTTTTAAAATATTAACTGCATCTCCTGCCTCAGGAAGGGTTGCTTGGCTACTACTCTACGTCTTTAGACTGTGAATTCTTTTACTTCATCAGTGCTACCTTGAATAATGGAGTTTAATGCATTTCATAGAAGCCAGACATAATTAAAATCTCTAATCTTTATTAAGTGCAGTAACAGTTATTCTCATTTGGAAGACCACGGGGAATATACATGGGAGAATATGTATTAATTTTGAATAATGTTGAAACCAAATTAAAATAAGGTCATAAGTTGTTAGTCACCACGGAATTGGGGAAAAGTGTTGCTGTACACAGGATACCAGCTTTTAAGTAAGGTAGAAATAAAAGAAGTAAAACAAGCAGAGGTGCCCAAGAAATGGGCTATCAGCTTCATCTATCTTCTTTGTAAATTATCTAGACACAGAAAAATATATAATGGTGAAAATTTTGTAGCTGATATTGAGGTCTATGAGATAACGAATGCTGAACAATGATGACTTCGAGAAAATTTATTCAGTGACTTTTTTTATTGTCTAGTAAATCCCAGGCATTGTACTTGTCTCTGGGTGGAAGGCATAATAATACTGTGTACAACAGCACCGTGCTCCTGAGGACCTTGACATTTTATATAAATGAACACAGAAAGGCATTCTGTGTTGCCTGCTTTAGCATTTCTCCAAGTGAGCCTTAATTGTGGGATGTTAAGAGGGATTAAAATAGGACTTCTCAGAGTCTTTAATATGTTAATGACTACTGGGAATCATTTCTAAGAAGAGAATATACTATGCTGTGGTCCCCAGATTTATTAACAGTTAGCATCATGGTTTTGGTTTGGGCTTTGTATTCGTGTTTTTGTTTTTGGAGGCACAGCATGTGAACTTGTGAGACTAGTATAGCCTGGAACACACTCTGGAAAATGCTGACTTATTCAAAAATAGAGTCATGTCCGGAATTTAAAGAATTTTGGAAATCTCTTCATCAAATGTTTCCTAAGTGCTTAAATCACTGAAGGATGGCATGAGCCCCACATCAGTCAGCTCTAACATCCAGTACCTCTTCATAGCAGCAATATTCCTAATGGACAAAAAGTGGAAACAACCACGAAATGTCCATTAACTGATGAATGAATAAACAAAACGTGGCACATTCGAGGAATGGAATATTACTCAGCCATAAAAAGAAGTGAAGTTCTGATACAAGCTATTATGCGGACGAACCTTGAAAACGTCATGCTAAGTGAAAGAAACCACACAAAAGGATTCATATTGTATGATTCCGTTTATATGAAACATCCAGAGTAAATCCATAGAGAAAGAAAGCAGATTAGTGGTTGCCAGGGGTTGGAGGGAGAAGAGAATGAGAAGTGACTGCTACTGCTTCTTTTAGGAATGAAGAGAATGTTCTGGAGTTAAATAGTGATGATGGTTATGCAATCTTGTGGATATACTAAAAACCACTGGATTATACACTTTAAATGGATGAATTTTACAGTATGTGGATTTTATTTCATTAAAAAAAAGTCCAGTACCCCACATACCAAATGGTTATCACTCTCAAAAAATAGGAATTGAGAACACAACCATTTCTTGTCAACAATTATATTTAATGAAGATAATAGATGTTATTTACAGAAGATATACATACATACAATTCCTACACATTAAATGTTGTCTAATTGTGAAAACAGGAAAAAAATGTACTCCAAAATTACATACTAAATAAAATAAATAAAAAGTAATTTTTGGCACAATATCTATTATGTAGCAAATAAATAACTCTGTACTATCGATTGAATGAACTATTTACAATCTATTTGAAAGTGCAAAACAATTGCTTACAAATTAAGATATTTGTAGTAACATTTAAGTCCAGAAAATATGTTTTTTTCATCAATAACAATAAATTTGTAGCCAATAGGAAAGGTTTTTAATGCCCAGGAAAATAATTCAATTTTGAAAAATGTTTTGTGTGTATTGTGCTCTTCTGAAACGTTATTCTCTATCTTAACGCTGGCAATTTTAAGAACCTTGGTGTTTCTTAATGGAATTCTTATGTATGTAATCCCGATTTGTAAATTTTTAAAAGTTACATTGTAAACATAAATATAATTCTATATATCGTTCTGAAATTACAGACCAGTCCTCCCTAAATCACATAAATAGCCACAATGTTTTATTGTATGTGGTCAGGTTCTATTCCTTCAGAGGTAAGACTATGAAGATAGAAGAATACAACCTATAATTTGGACTTTATATAGATTCCTCAATACCTTCCCCAAACCTCATGCTCCAAATCAAGATGTTAGTTAAAAACTATGAAACGATATCACCACCAATGTATCCAAATCAATCCCATTTGTAGAACATACCCTGTAAACATTTTTAGAAAAAAATTGTCAGGGGCTTGATGGTTCTCTTGACAATGGTATTTCTACCAAACTCTTCATGTGGGCCTTATTTGATGTTTCAGCAAAAAAGATGGCATAATTGGAAATGAAATAGGGTAACTACAGACTGGGGATTCCTAAACTAGAGTGTGTAAGCTTTATGCAAGTCAAATAATTCCTTCTCTTGTCATGTAGCTGGTAAGCTGAATGCAGCCCTGAGGTGTCTCAGGATACGTTTTTGCTTGTTTTGTAGAATTCTCTGGTGGCAATACAGTCAGTAGTAGCATAAATGGCATTTTTGAAAGATTATGGACTGGAGACAAACCATTGCTCTGGGTGCTTTAAATGTCTATGGTCTACGAGGCTCTAATCTGTGTGACATCTGTGATAAAGTTCTCTGGTTGTCAATCACATTTAATTGCCGTACATAACTCCGGACATCCTGATGATTCTTATTAGCTTGAGCTGCATCAGGATCTGTTGAAAGAGGAGAGGGCAGCATTGGCATTGTATAATATATGCACCAAAGATACAGCCTTATTTCCCCAATTACTTATTACATTTGTCATAGATTCCTGGGTTCCGTCAAGACCTTTCAACACACCACATTCATTGAAGTTTCCACTTGGTTGTTCCATCTCCTCCTTCCTATCCTCCAATTTTCTTTTCCTCCCTGGAATCACCTCCTTTGATCATTTTCCTTTGCGTTGCACATTGCACAAAAAATAAAAAAAAAAATGGCACCAAATAAAAAAATAAAAAGGAAAGCATCTGTCTGATAGTCCCTGGTTATAGATGAAAATTGTTTCCCCTTACCAACGCACCTCTGTGTCTCTCACTCTGTGTCTCTGCCTCCTTTGATCCAGATGAGGACTAATGTAAAAGACAGTTTTCCCTAGCGCCTCACAAAAGCACTTAACACCTGGGCCAAACAGAAGCAAGCTGGTGAGACTGTAAAGTCCGGACTCCCCTCTGTATTTGCATATGACATACAGCATTACTACACAGACTGTGTGTTTTAGAGACGTCCACATTCAGTAAAAAAAAAAAAACCAAACCCACCTCGTGGGCTAGAGTTATGACTTTGCTCACCTTTGATTCTCTGATGCTATTTGTTCTCAAAATTAAGTTACCATTCTATTCTGATCCAAACCCCAAGCACGTGAGGAACTGAGCTATCAAAGAGGTTAACCGATTTCACTACAATCAGGTCTGAAGGAGGAATTCGATGACCACAGCCCTACGCAGGGAATACCATGAACGAGGCAGGCCAAATTTGGTGGTGGTGAACTGGAAACACAGGTCCCTTTGGAAGTGACTACTTAGCTCCTGCATGTTGCTGCCACGAAAGTGTGTGCCCGAAGTTGCCAGATCTTTCTTCCTCTTCTTTTTTTTCTTGAGAAATGGGAAATCTGGACTTCTTCCCTGTGAATTCTTCCAAGTTTTAAATGGTGACATTATTTCAAAATAAAGGGGGAAAAATGCTCTATTTAGACCCAACACCTCTGTGGGCCAACTCTGTCCCATGGATCACCCGGTGGGGTCTCTGGTCTGACAGGGCACCGGGAGTGGCCGAGTCAGTCTGGCTCCCGGCTGGGTTCTGTCTGCCGTAGCACACTGCCTCCTGCAGCCCAGCGGCTCCTGTTAGATCCATGGCCCGCTCCTAAAGACAATTAGAGTGCCATCTGCGCAAGGGGTGAAGGGCAGCATTGCAGTTCTGAACACAGAAAAGCAAAGAGAAGACACAAAGGCCCCCACTCCCTGTGAGAAGAAACTCGTCAGTATAATTATCACATACAAATAATACCACAGTGAACTGCAGAACACATTGTGTTTAATTTCTTCCACTTTTCCCTGGCAGCGTACTCTACACGTACAATATACTGTAATTACATTGTACATATTCCCACAGTGTTTATGAGTCTATTCCTATAGCTTTATCTATAGATTGTCGACTTCAGAGCTGAGCAGCTGTTGTTTACCAGCAGTTACTGATAACTTCAACAAATGCAGTGGAGTTTTTAAAAAAATAATTTCCCCTTCACTTCCCTAGGAGAAGATGTAGGAAAATGTAGAATTTACTTCCAAAGAGGCTCATGGACCAAAGTATTATATATTTTATTGTGGTTCTTTTCTGGTACTTGAAGCTCACCAAAAACCTTCTTAAGGCTATAAACCCTCTCAGGCACACAAACTTTTGCATACAGTTTCAGGAATTCCTGGACCCCCGTGAAGGGCCATGGACTCTGGATTACAAACTCTTGTTGTAACTGATATCACTTATCTATTCTCGTTTTCACCTGTACAACTGCTTTATGATCATGTCTTTAAACATACTGTAAATTATCAAACAAAAAGATATGAGACACTTTAATTCTGGCAGAATCCACATAGGAATAGTTGATGATATACAAAGACTAGTCTCGTTTTGGAAGTCAGAGAAGGCACAATCATTTGCATTAACTTTTTGAAGGTCTACTTGCTCCCCAATTCAAGATTATTTTTCCTAGATTTTTTTTCCCCCGTACATTAAAAAATGAACATTTAATAGTTCTGGTATCCCACGTCAGCAAAGCCTGGCTTTGGGCCAATCCTGTGCTAGGAAGTGCAAACAGCTCTGATTAATAAAACAAGAACTTTTTGGTCTCTTAGCACTGGGTTTACTGGAGGGGATAGTACTGGTAGCCTCAGAGTCATGTCCATGTCATGTTATCATGTTGGGTTAATGAGATAAATTTCTTCAAGTGACTCATACAGTGAAGTTAGCCAAAAACTTTATAGGCTCCACCTCCTCACTCCCAGGCCAGATTGAAGGAGCCAAAGCTCCACCCCGCTACCCGAAGTCCCAGCCCAGAGGAGACAGTAGCACTAATGTGTCATAGCATCACCATTTGGTATGATGATGCAATTTAACTCCCAACGTATTAAAACTGTTATTTATTATTAGTAATATTTTTATATTAAAATATTATATAATGCCAGTTCTTATGATACATGTTCAGATTTAAAAAGAACACCTTGAATTCACCTGGGAATACTAGAAATACAATAGGATCCTGCTATGGGGCTTTTTACAAATCTGCTATGAACATCAATGCATTCTTGCAACACATCGAGAGACAACAAATATTATCTTTCCCAGTTTATAAACGACAGAACTGAGTCATCAAGGGTTGATGTGAGTTTCTCAACATCAAGCGATGAGTCATTAAAGAGAGTTGGTTTGAGGCAGGATTTGTTGGCAATCGTGAGTAAGTTGTCTCTCACTACACTGGAAAAAGCAAATTAATTCTCTTTAAATTCATTCATAAAATAGTATTCCTATGGTTATTTTCTAGTTTTATAATAATGTAGATATTTTCTAGTTTTATAATAACAAGAAAATCCTTAAACTCAAGGCCTCTGTCCCATGGAATTCATGGTTAAAAGTGTCTCTGACACAATCACGTACTGTCCTGGCTCCTACAGGGTCGCAGTGGCCTTACTAAAAAGAACTTACTACATTGCAGGATGTAGCAGCGTTTAACTTACTGAAGGGTTGGCTCCTGTAGTATCTCACCGTTCTGGCAGTATTTGTAATCATACGCTAAAAGGAATAACGAAAAAAGAAAGACAGAAATGCAAATAAACTTAGTGTATAATATAAAAAGGAAAACAAATCATTATTTATTTCGGAAATGGTACCACAAGAAACAGCATGTTCTGAGTCATGGACTCTCTGAAGGCAACAGGTTGATGTATATAACCTGTTTAATTTCTTTAAAGAGGCAGCCACACTCAGACATACAAGGCATTTTCAGCTAAGGAATGTGAATAGCGTAACTCTAGTCTCATTGCTTGCTTGTTCCCTACAATGTAAAAAGCACCTATCATGCCTGAGACTGTACCTTAAAGCTCAGGAGTAGTCTTCACCATCCTTTCCCGAGGTCACCATGAATTTGTAAGAGAATTTGTAACTATCCCAGATTTGATGGATTAGCTTGTCAAGTTCCTCACAGTAAATAGGACTCAGTGATGAGGTATTAGATTATAGTAACTGAACAGTAAGTAAGTAAAAATATTCTACCTATAAATTTTGCTACACACTATGCGTTATTGACCTCTCTAGTCTTCCAGCAGAAGTATGTGTTTTAATGTTAATCCTAATTATCTGGCTCCCTCTCTTTCCTTCCCTTACTTCCTCTTTCTTTCTGATTATAACACCAACATATGCACATTTTAGAAAATCAGAAAATACAGAAAGTGTTAAGAGCAAATTAAAAATCACTTAGAACATCACAGAGTAACCTTATTAATATTTTGGTATATTTCCTTCTGAGATTAAAAAATAAACATATATAAAACCATATTTTTCAAAAACTTTGATGTCATACTGTGTATATATATTTCATTATAATTTGAACTTTTTTTCACATTGCATGCCATGCCATTTGCATTTTAAAACATTTTAAAAATGAGCATGTATTCAATCAAATGGATGGATTATCATTGATTTGACCTTTGTTAATTTTGTCATTAAGTGATCTTCTTAATTTCTTTGTAAATTTTTGGTTGCAATAAAGACTTAAAAAGGAGTCTTTTGTGCTGAGCTCCACTAAAAACAGAAGAAGAAACGAGAAAAAAAAAAATGAAGGACAGAAAAAGAGATCCCTAACTCCTGAGGGAAAACATTGGTGAGACCTAAGCTCCATTTTTTAGCCAGAATATATATTTCTTGCTCATGGTATTTTAACAGGAGCTGGCACCCTAGTTATTGCTTATGTTCCAGGACACCTTTGCTGCTTAGACTCTAAAGTGCAGGGGGCTTCCCATGGGGATAACAGATTAATTTTAATAGTAGCAGAAAACTCATAAGGTTCCACCCAGGTAAAGAGACTCCCCAATCTCTGAGCGGCTATGTCATTCCAGTCCTTGCTTTCTTTCATGGATCCTTCGCTTTCCAAAGTATAATAAAATGACTTGGAGAAAGCTTATGCAGTGTAAAAAAAAAAATCATAGAAGAGTCAAGGCCTTACAAATATACATATGTGAGCATCATAATACCTCACTGAATACTACTGCTTTGAGGACTCTGGCAAGCACGAAGTGACATGGGCCCACATTGGATAACTTCTCCTACACAAAGAGGCAATCAGAAAAGTTCGAACTTCATTTTCATAAAGGATTCTAAAAACCAGCATGTTTGTTGATCAGCATGAGAAATATATTACAAATACCTCCAAGAAAATGTAATATACAATGTATAATTAGCTTCTGATATACAGTGCCCTGAGATAAACAGTAACTATGATAATTTTCCTGCTAATTTTACTTTTAAGTTGTTTTTTCACTTCTCTAAAGGCTTTCCATCAGAAGGGCACAAGTATATTCCGTGCAGAATTATTGTAATTCTTCAGATATTGAATGGAGTGTAATTACTGAAAACCCTGGGAAATGCTGCCAATATGCCCCTCTGAAGAATAATAAAGCAATTAGCAGGGGTCAGAAACCTCTTCCTATACCATTTTGTAGGGAGTAATTGTTCTGCTTTTTAGTTTCGAAAGCTAAAACATTTCATTCTGACTTTAGTTTTATACTACTCTTTACAGCTATACTCTGAGGCTTCATAATTTTTAGCTCATTATGTAGTTTAAAATGTGAGAACAATTGTTTAAATCAGTAATTTCCAGCTCTGAAGTTCATTCTACCTTTCGAAATCTTTGATTAATTTTAACAATGGTTTTAATTTTGACATATCCTTTTTAATTGTACTCAAAGATAACTTCGGTTTAACTTTAAAATCCAAACCTGGCTTTACAACGAGGTCTATTTGTTTCCTTTGTGAGGTCCAGACAATAATGTTTAGTGATATGAACCCACAGTTGCAGTGTGTGAACCCAGTTACCATTGCTGGTCAATGCATAGCTAGAGTGCTTTCACAAGGCCAAAGAAGGGTTAACTTGATACTTTAACTCCACCTTCTTTTGCACCCATTGCCTCATGCAATATTTATTAATAGTATGCTATCAACAACTATACCCAACTACAAGGTGCTTTCCTGGGTTGCTGAAAGAGACTTTGGAAGTCACCTCCTTGAACTATATCCAGAATGCATAATGCTTTCTACCGCATGCCTATAAACAGGGGCTTTCCCACTGTTCGAATGTAGCCAGCAATGAGGAACTCGTTACCTTCAAGGACAACCCTGTTCATTTTTAGACATCTCTATTAGAAATTTATCATTCTGAGTTAAAGTCTTTCCCTCTTTACTTTTCACTCATTGATCCTCGTTCTGAGCTCTGGAGCCACAACAAATAATGTTTAGTTTCTCTTTAACAGGACAGGTCTTCAGATACTTGAATACAATTTACAGGGACATCTTGCCAACCCCAGGTCTTTTCTTGTCCAGCCTAAATAGTCCCAATTTCTTCAACAGTTCTTCATAAGACAGTTTTGGTTCCCTTCTCAACAGTCTCTAGTATGGTGCCCTAGACTAAACAAATCGTAGAGTGCAGAGAAGTTATTATCTTCCTTCTTTCCTTGATCTAGACAATGCCATACATCTAGGTCCACAATTTTAAAGAAGTCATGCTACTGACATCTATTGAACTAATAGTGTATTAAACCTCTTAGCCTAATTCATCGAGCTGCTGTGTGGATGCAGCTTCCTGTTTTGTCAATGTGCAGTTGATGTCCACACCAAAGAGGAGGGTTTTGCATTTATCTCCACCAAAATTCAGCTAGTTAGAGTCTTTCTAGCTTTCCACCAACTAAAGCCTCGCGTGTTATTTTTGACGGCAGACAGCTGTTTATTCATCGGTGTTCTCAGTCAACGCTGGCAGAAACTAAGGTTGAAGAGACATAGGCTTAATTATCCAAATGCCACAGCAGGGATGCAGCCCGAAATTACACCGTATGCTTCACGGTCCTGCCAGAGCAGGTCGGCCTGCCTGGAGCAGATCAGGCGACTTGCTACAATGCCAGGCTGGGGGAGGCGGAGAGGCCTGATTACTCCAAAGCAGAGATTCTCATCTTTTTTTTTTTTTCCGTCCTAGCAAAACTGAGGTTTACAACACACTCCCATTAGCAACTGGTTCATTAAGATAGCGACTGGTAATTCAGGGGTAACCGTGACGTGAACATGTTCCTTGAGAAGCTCCGAATCGTGTAGGTGGCAATTTGAACCCCCCTCGCCCACTGTAACTGATTTTTCTTGGGACTAATTCTAAATTCAGAGCTTGTTTGAAAAAGCGAGTATGTTCCTGCAGTTCCTGACGTACTGGGCTGAGATGACCCCAAACGGAAAGCTGATGCAATCCCCTCGGGACCCACACTTACGGAGGGAAGCTGGGGAAGGGAAAATGAGGGAACGAGTGAAGGACTCTGTGACTGTCCTCACGCATTTATTTGTCTTCGGAGCTGAAACAGAGCAGCTCGGAAGCAGATGTCCTTCCTGGGGCCTGAGCACCAGGCCGCCATCCAGGGGAAGGGGCGACGCCGTCTGCACTCCAGTCTGGCACGAGCGGGAGGCCCCGAGACTACAGGCCCCGACGCGAATTTCCCTCGAGCTCTGCAGCAGGGAACCCGCTGAACGCAGTGAGGCCCCCGAGGTGCCCGCTCTCAGACCCGGCCTCGCCGCCCCCCTTTCTGTGGCGTTCTTCCCTCGGGAGCAGGCGGCGAGCTGCGCCTTCACTGCCACCCACACGCGTCCACGGCCTACCAGGCCTGTCCAGCCGCCTCCAGCTTTTCTTGGGGCCCCCGTCCAAGCTCCCCCTTAGCTCTCCCGTCGCTGAAGAGGAGCGGACTTTATGTCTGTTTTTCCAGTTCGGACTGGCGGCCCTCCAGGCAACGCCGCCTCACGTGGGGCCACTCTCGGACCTGCCACTCCCAGACGGCTGCCGGACAGCCTCCCTCTTCCTAGGCCACGCTGCCTCTCCGCCTGGACTCCGCGCAGAGCTCCTCGGCCCCGGGCCTCGTCTAAATGCCTGCCCTGAACAGTTTTTATCTTTGCTTCTGCTGCCCCTTGCCTTGCCGTCCTTGTTCTTGGTGTGGCCAGATTGCTTTTTCTTGTATTTCTGCCTCTACTGATGTGACTCCGCATGCCTATCAGATATAGGATCTCTGACAATTATTCCTGGCTTAGCACGGGTAAAACTACATTTGACCATCTGATCATTTCATCCAGACTTGCACATGTTTGGGACAAGAATTTTTTGCACAACAAGATCCAGAAATACACAGTCTCTCATCTAAGAAAGATTGTGCCCGTGATGGCAACCCAATGGAAGCGCACAGCGAAAATGAGGTGCAAAGGACCCAGGAGCAGAACCAGCCTTCACGGTATCCATCGCTGAGGAGCAGGCCTGTGCCCTGCCTCCTGGCCATAGATCTTTGTGTGTGACACACAGATACACATGTGTAACCCATGCGTGATGCTCACAGTACATCGTACATATCATGGCCATGAGACACGGTAGTTTGGGTGCCTGTCCAGGCACATGTAGAGTATGTGCACATCTCTGTACCCAGAGAAGGACAGTGAGGACAGACACAGAACCGCAGAGTGAAGGGGAAACAGAATAATGTCCAGTTAGGAGCGGAAGGCTAAGGGAAGGTCATCTTTCATAACATCTCCGTTATGGAAAATACTTTGGGGACGTTCTGGTTAATCAAATTTTCTTATAAAATAGAAAACCCTCTTGGATTAAATTTTGCTATATAAAAATCTTTTAAAAACGCTTCAGTGCCCTGCCTTGCCTCACTAAGTCCAACACTGGAATATAACTGGGTTATTCTTTTATTCAACAAATATTTCTTGCATCCCTACAACATGCCAGACATCTTTATGGGTGCGAGAGAAATATTGGTGGACAAAATAGGTAAAATACCAGGTTCAGGGCACTTATATTCTAGTGGGGAAGACAGACAATGAAAAGGCAAGTAAAGAAGATCCTCCCAGGTTGTGAAACCGGCCATCAAGGCGAGGCTGTTCATTGGCGAGTGCTGTGTGTGGAGGGGCCGTGTTACGAGGGTGGTCAGGGAAGAGCACTAAGAGGAGGGGACACATGAGCTGAGGCATGAATGATGAGAAACAGCCAGACAGGTGAAGACTAGGGGGAGACAATTTCAGGCAAAGGTAACAGCTAGTGCAAAGGCCCTGGGGCTGGAAGGAGAAGGAAAAAGGCCAGTCTCGCCAACCTGGACTGAAGACAAAGGAGACAGAGTGTATAAGGCTGGACAGGTGCTTAGGGCAACAAGTCTAGATTTTATTATATTATGTTATTGCACATAGCATGGTTTTATTTTCCATTGGTATATCTGCATGAAGTTCTCTTTCCTATATTTTGCTTTTTGACATCTTTTTTATTACTAGCGTGACCTAGTTTTTATATCCTTTGTTAATTTTTCGTATTTCATGTGGATGTTTTATCTTCCCAACTGCATCAAATCTCCTGAAGGCCAAGGGCTACTTTCTAGATATTTCATATTTCTTAGTAAGATCCTCTGCCTGGACACTCTACACATGTTGCGTTGCTTTGAAGCAAGGCTTTGGAAAATCTGCATTTAGCCTGGCTTGTGAAGTCTATGTAAAGTAGTAAACTTTCAAAGTACTCCCGTAGATTTCCTTTGTGTTGGAGCAGCCTGGGAATAGGGTGGATTTGAACATGTGGATTTTTACTTAGGGATTCTTTTTTCCATAGCTCGAGGTAACAAGTCCGGTGCTGTCTCCATGAATCTTATAATAATATTATTGGTGATAGAAAACATGTTGTTTTCTAATTATTTAATGACATGCTTAGTGATGTAAAAATAAAAGAATTCAATACATTTCTTTTCCTTAATGAATTAGCTTCTGTACTGTTTCTGGAAGTATAAAAGTTTGCCCCATGCTTCTCATTCCAAATAAAATGACTACCTTAAAAATCACATTTATAAATAAATGCACCTAAATATGGGTATGTCTGAAATAGAACCAACCCGCTAATACAGTAGCGACTGTGCCTATCAGCATGCTTTATGCAGCTCGGGATAGTGGCAGCCGGCCAGCACATTATCCTCTAATCCATTGCTAGTCTACCTCCTAAATGTTATAAATATTCATGTATGCCACAGAAAGCTACGAAGGGCTTTATTCAAACATTTTTTTGAATACTCCTTTATGTTTCCCCCAAATGAAAGAATGTCTGCTTTTTTTTTTTTTTTTGCATAAGGATCAGAGTGTGAATTCTCTTTTGTTCATACCCATAAATCCTGAAAACCAATATGCAACGAATTCTCTAATCCTCATTTCATACCTCAAGGGTGAAGAGGTTCAAAATAAAAGTACTTAGGGTTGGCACAGTGGTTTGCTGGGACTGTACAATGTTGCCACCTAGAAATGGCATCTGTGGTTCCTGGCTACCCTGGTGACTTCTGCCCCTGGCAGGGACTCCCTCTGGGGACATAGCCCACCGTCTCCACGGAGGCTGCCAGCTCTGCTCACCACCTGGGCCTTGCTGATGGATGACTGGGAAACAGCACTGACATCAACCTGAAAAGGAGGCTGTATCCTTCCCCAAGACACATAGTAATAACAGCAGCCACTAGTGGTAGTGGTGATGTCATGGGGGCAGGGGTGGGTGAATTTATGGGGAAAAATTTTTGGAAAGTTGGCAACAAGCACCAAGTTTAGAGAACATAATGAAATCTTTTTGAAATTCTATTTCATTTTCCAGTAACATCTAACTGATGGAAGGCAATTCTAAAGTCAAACTTTCTCATGGTATGATTTATCAGATGAAATAAAGTTGCTGCAGCAAAGATCTAACAGTATGCTTTCAATATCCTTTGTGACCTTCTCTTTCATAGTAATAGAACCCCCCAATTTTTAGGGAGGCACATGGATACTCAAAATAAGAGCTACATTTTCTAGCCTTCCTTTCATGGGACTAAGTTTCTGGACAATAAAATATGAGGCAAGTGGTGAGTGCAACCTCATCCCCGCCTTTAAAGGGAAGAAGCATGCCTTCACCTTCTCCCTTTCCTATGGCTGGAATAGGGACATGGTGGTCGCCATCTAGAACCATGTGGATGGTAAAATGGCAAGAGAGAAGCCTGGAACCTTGACTGCTTCCTGGGGCAGGGCTGCCATCCCTGCTTGGACATTTTTTTTTTTTTTTTTTCTTTGTAGAGACAGGGGTCTCATTCTTGCTCAGGCTGGCCTCAAACTCCTGAGCTCAAGCAATTTTCCCGTCTCGGCCTCCCAGAGTGCTAGGATTATAGGCATGAGCCACTGTGCCTGGCCTCCTGCTTGGACTTTTAAACGAGAAAGAACCAAACTGATCTTGCTTATGCCATCATTAATTTAGATTTCCATGACTGCAGCCGAACTTCTTGCTATCTTAGATATTCGGTTGCTTTTCAGCACAAGTGGACTCTGAGAGCAAGGCGTGAAGGATTCCTTTTCTCACTGCAAGGAGTGGGAGGACCCACTGCTGGGGGTATGGAGTGCAGAAATGGGGAGAGAATGGCACTCTCCTAGCACCTACTGAATGCCATCTTGACTTTTCCTTGCAGGCTATGGATGGAACACCAGGATCTAAAAACCCAGATGAAACACCTTTTATCCACTCTGACAGATGGCTGGCTTTGCATACTTTGCCGTTCTTGTTTGTTTTGTTTAGTTACTTTTAGCAATCAAAAATTGTAAAGCTTGATCAACTCTTCAGGAAACCTTGACCTCTATCTCTCTGTGCACATGTATATTTTATAGTTAAACAGTTGGCTTAGCCACGCCGCAGTCTGCATTTCTGCGTAAGTTATCCAGAAGGTTCTTTACCCATTTGATAAATCTTTCATTTCTGGAGAACAAGTTTTCTTTTGAGATACCAGGGAAATTATTTAATTCTCTGCACTAATAAGTGAGCAAAGAATGTTTTTTGCTTTGATCAAAAAATTATTAAACTGACACAGTGATAGAGATGTTCATACCCTACCTTTGGTGTGAGGGGTGAGGATGAAGACTGCTGAGGAAATATTTGCCCTCTGCATAGAGTGTCTTTGAGGAGTGTGTACTCAGGTGCCATTTCCTAAGAAGCTTAAAACATGGGAACCTAGTGCCCAGCAATCGCCGCACTTTGCCAGGCAGGGCTCTGCAGTAAGCTCATTCCCAAAGCTGAGTGGTGCGGATGCTTGCAGGATTACTGCAGGTGTTTCGAACTCTTCTGCAGTCACACACGCTAGCTTGATTTTAAGAAAAATTCGCGTAACAGTTTTATGATAAGAATTCTATAAGAATTTATGGCTTATAGGGAGACTTGTAGCACGGACCTACTAATAATCGAGCGGTTGACGGATCAGGCGTGATCCACCTTTTCTGTTGGGGAAACTGACCCACAGAGAAGTTAAGGGACAGCTACAAAGTGATGCAAATGAGTAATGAACCTCACGGCTCCCAAACGCCCAGCCTTGGGCTTTTCCCACAGCGCCACATTCACACTGCAAATCATAACCCCGGGCAGACGCTTACCCACACTGAGATAAAACATGGTAACACTCCATCCATCCAGGCTGCAGCCAAAGGATTCAGAAGACAATGGATCATTCTATTAACATGCACTATGTAACTAAAGAAAGGTTTTGGCATGACCTGCTTCATTGCTTCACAGAAGATAAGAAAAGTAACTAATGCCAGATAATGCTGTTGGTTTTTTTTGAGCGGGGGGGGCGGGGGGGAGTTGGATAGTGGGTAGCAGAGTGGCTAGAAAATACTGGATGTATGCCATTTCCACATCTGTTATTTAAAAAAATTTTTTTTTTGGTTATGAAGATTTTCAAGTTCCCTCTCTGGACTCGCGTGAACTTTATTGAGATACGCAATACACATTTAGATTAATCCTCCATAATAAAGATCTATAGAGCTGTCTTTTACCTACATGCACTAAAGTCAGGCTTGGTAGATAAACATTCCAAAGGCATCCTGGAGCAGTCCAGCTCCACAAACCTTACAGCAAAACAACAACATGTAAGTCACTCTGGAACATTCGTGCATTTTAGCAACAGGCAGCCAAGGACGAAACATACAGCATAAAATCTAGCTGCTGCTGTGAGCCGCAGCACAAGTACTATTCAATTTCACAAAAGAAAACTGACAGAATAGAAAAGGTAGCCAATTTGAACGAAATATTTCAAAACTCCTTTATGTGTAACTACCTTTTTAACATGGCAGCATATATGGAAATTATTTCCTTTATTAGTACAAATGCAAATTTTATTTTAAAAAAACATTGTGGTTAAAGTTGTAATACCGCACATACCATTTTTTCAAAGTTTACTAGATTGTCAATGAACGTCTTGTTCCCCTCATGAGTAAATGTCATATCTGCAAAGAAATAAAAGCCACATTCTAATCACTAACCGAAATATGTCATACTAAGAAAGCACAATAGTACCATTAGATTATGCTGGTGGATTTGCATAACACTGCAGTTGAAAAAAGCTGGTAATAGTTCCTTTTATGTAGGTGTTTAACTTTCTAAATCACTTTACCTGAGATTAGTAAAATTTCTAAACTAATCTTCTGTTTCCCTAGCAAGTCTTCCAAACCATGGATCCCTGATCCTCCAGTTTATCTTCCAACCCTTTCAGAAAGGTCAGGGCTGAGAGGGGATGACCAAGACGACAGAAGGATGAGATCGATCATTCTTCCCAAAGAGATCAATCTGATCAGGGTATTGTTCACTTTCCTCCCCGAACACCCATTGCCTGCTTGGCCTGTGCATTTTCTTAGGATTACCTTTAATGAGCAAAGGCATGAAGGGGATGAGAGGAGGCTCCAGCTTAGCTACTGTCAGCCTGTAGGCCCTGTGGTTTCTTGAAGGATCCTTAGGAGAGACAAAGAGATGCTGGTCAATGACTAGTGACACTTACACCACCCTTGGTTATCTCCTAATACATTCAGTCTTGTCACCCGACAATCAGGCACACTTGACCCTTGAACAACATGGGTTTGAACTCCACGGGTCCACTTAAACGTGGGTTTTCTTCTGCCTCTGCCACCCCTGAGATAGCAAGATCGACCCCTCCTCTTCCTTCTCCTCGGCCTGTTCAATGTGAAGACGACAAGGATCTTTATCCTTTATGACCTTTATGATGATCCAATTCCCCTTAATTAACAGTAAATATATTTTCTCAATTTTCTTTTCTCTAGCTTACTTTATTGTAAGACTACAGAATATAATATTAATACATATAAAATACCAAATATGGGTCAATTGTTTATGTTGTTGGTAAGGCTCCAGGTCAACAGTAAGCTACCAGTAGTTAAGTTTCTCGGGAGTCAAAAAGCTGGATGCGAATTTTTGATTGCAAGCGC